>APFE031489901.1:7002-41522 GCA_000404065.3 Pinus taeda
TTTTCAAAATTTAATAATATAATAAAATGTTAAGGATACATTTATTACATGATTATTAAAATGTTCTAAATTATTTTATTTATATTCATTACATAAATCCTAGAGCTAAAGTAATGTTTTTTTTCTAATTTTTTATCATACAATAAAAATTTAAAGAGAATTTTACTACATCAAGATTCTTTAAATTGTTTTTCTTATACTCATTAGATGGAGCGAGAGGAATGATTTTTTGGGATGTTATAATAAATTTTAAACACAATTTTATATTTAAGAAATTTAAATATTATATAAATTGATTTCTTCTAATAAAAAAGTTTGTGTGAATTAAAAATTGTATTACCTTCTCATTAATCAAGTACATGTATGTTGAGAAATTGGTTTAGTTAGTCTCAAGAAAAATCTAACCACATCTAACATCTGATCAAAGCCCAACTCAAAAAAAAAGAAACCTTAAAATTTACATTACTTATGTATATACTATTGTCTTGGTAAATAAGGCCATGAATGATCATGGATCTTTCCAAGAATCATTTTTTCCTTTTTTTCTTATGGACATCAATCCATTCTAAGGAACTATCGAGAACAAATGAAGAGAATACAATAATTCCATTTCCTTGAATTAATTCCAATTCCAAGTAGTCGACAGTTGTATCTGTTTCCTTATGACTATCCAAGTGATTTGATTCATGGAAATTCTTGTGCCCACTCATTGATGAAGCTAAGATCATAGTTTTGTATCTTGTGTCTTTGTTTGAGGGGTGAATCATAGAATATAAAGGATGAAATGGGACTAAATATGGTTGAGATGAGGCTAAAGGACTTGATTTAGCTAAAGAGATTTTTTGGTGTTGAACGTTATCTGGTTGGTTTCCCAAATATATCTTAGATCCTGTTGGAGCTTTTGGATCTTATCATCCTCGGGACTTATTCTTAGCATCCATAGGAGGAGAGCATCCTTGAGAAGAGGGACATATATTCTAAAGATGGTCAGGTTGTTGACAAATCCTATAGCGAAAAGTTGTATTTTCATATTCCTCCAGCTACGAAAATGTAATGAACATCCAGTTGAGGAGGATTTTATTTAACAGTGCCCTAGTGAGGTCTATTCAAACACATATGCGAGCAAATGTTACAATGACTTTCTTGATCTTACTTGTGTCTACCTTAATTAAATGGCCAAGAGATTTTACCAAATCAACTAAGATGTATGGATGAAGTAGATGTAGAATCACATTTGGGAGTCTAACCCCAAAGTGGAGTGGAAAAAGATGGCATATTAAATGTAACAGCCCCTCACAATATTTACATGTGTTGACACACCCTCCAGGTAAATGTGAAACAGAGGGCCACTATGACAAGACACAACCTCCTAGCTCGAGTTAAGGGAGTGGGGCCTACAAACTAACCACCAACTAACAACTCACAACATCCCTAAGGGCTATAGGACACTTAGGAGCCAAAGAACCACCTCAGGTGACCAAACCCTGAGTTGGGGCTCCTTTTTACTAACCTAGCCTCCCAACAGCGTGCATGACAAGGTATGGGTGCAATTTAAGGCCTCCAACTACATGCACAACTCTACTTCCATGTGGTTGTGACCCAACTTGCCTAGTTTAGAGGGTGTGGTCCCAAGATTTGAGCCACAATTCTAGACCAACCTCTAGACCACTGCCTAGTACTTCCTGAGACTTCTCAAAATGATAAATGACATAATGACAAGGCTAGACATACTAATTTGAGTTAGAAACTTTACCTAGATAGACCAAAATATACTAGGCATTTCGTTAAAGAAATGGTAAACATGTGAGCTCTAGGTCATGAATGCATATCTGATCATAATGGTTGGTGATCCAACCGATAATCATCATGAAGGCTCTATGCTCTCTCCATATAGTTGCAATAACACTCATGATTCCATGCATTCATCAACCATTCATATACTTATAAAATCCTTAAAAAAGTAATAGCTATATCACATTACAAATCCATGCTTATAACCAACATATAACTGAATCATTAATCATGACAAAATAACCATCAAATGATCACAATAAAAAGTACAAGTGCTCATAGATTACAATAGGAAAATATATCTTATTAAATTATGCAAAAGTTAACCAAGTCAGGGACTTCCATGTACCACCCGACCATAGATTGGGCTGAACCAAATATTTCTTTCAACCAATCACCCACATGCCATATTCCAAGCATGAATATGGAGTCTCAAGACATAAACAACGAGGGCTTCTCGAAGATTAAACCACCTCCACCCTCAAGATACTGCCATATATCCAAAACCAGTCAAGAGATCATGAAACCCAAACACGCATGGATGCCTCAGAGTTTCTTCACCATTACCTTGAGGAATTTATTTGTCTCCACCCACCTATCGATGGCTTCCCATAGATTAAACAACCTCTACCCCCAACCCTTTGGGAATTTTCGTGAGACCACCACACCTAGTTTGAAAACCTTTTGGAAATCCAAAGCTCGAGTGGAAATTAATCCCATCACACCATGGATATCCAGGAAATAGCAACACAAGGATGGAACCACTATCAAAACCAGGAAAACCCCATGTCAATGAAACCAAACGAACTAAATAAACAAATTCACGAACCATGCATTCACACCTCATCTAGGAAACCACACATGCAACCTGTTACCTACAAAATCTTCATGTTGAAGTTGTTGATCCAACCTTCTCCTAACTTGTCCTTACTTTCCTTGTTTGTCATTTTCCTTTCTTTACTTTCCTTGTCCTTCCTTTTCTTACTTGCTTTCTTTCTTCTCTTGGATTTTTTATCCTCTCTAAAATAAACTCCAAAACCAAAATAGAAAAAGGCTCCAAACTAATCCTCTAATGCCTTTTTATTATTGATGCCTCTAATTTTTTTCATTTTCCTTTATTTTTCCTTCAATTTCCCTTGCATGCAAATTTGTGACCCTTCGTCTCTCTTTTCTCCTGATTTTGTTTATTTTCATAATTAAATTCCAATTAATGCCTCTTCCTTTACCAATTCCTTTGCCCATTTCCTTAGACATAAATAAACCAAAAGTAACACCCACTAGGATGTTTCCCCAACATTCAACTTGGAATACATGTCCCAATGACCTTGTTCTTATTATTTTTCCTTTATGATACTTTATTACATGAAATTTTAACTCACAATTGTTACAAACCCCTCCCCCTTAGGGGAACATTGTCCTCGGTTTTCAACAACATCTATGACTAGCGAAACCAATGAAAACCAAAACATACTATGTATGGAACTTTATAACTTAGCTCGATGCAGTGATTACAATAACAACCTTTTGAAAATCCAAATTCAATATCACAACATCACAACATGACAATCATACCGTTTATTGGGTCTTTATAACATAGATCATCACAATATCTACAATAAAAACCATACATAGATATGTACATATACCAAAACACCTTTGCCTCAATCGACAAATAATGAAGGATGCATAGCTTGCATCTGATCAGCCATCTCCCACGTAGCTTCATCGGGTCCCAAGTGCTTCCACTACACTTTAACTTGCTCAATTACTCTATTTCGGAGCATGAGTTGTTTCCGCTGCAATATGCACTGAGGTTCCGCTGTAATTATCCTTTTGGTTCCACCTGCAATATAGACCATTCAATCACATGATCAACATCTTTCACATATCTCTTAAGTAATGAAACATGGAAAACATCGTGGACTTTCATTGTTTAATCCTAATTTATAAAGGAATGAAATGAAATACGGTTATTAAAAAACACAGAGATACAGCAAAAATAAAACTTCATTTCATTAATAACATATACTGAAAATTGTTTCCTTGCATAATGGAAATAAACTAGCTCAGGTGACAGTAGTTTATCTCTGAGAAGAGATGTGGTGGCTACATTCCTTTGAAATCTGTTACAATGAAGCTTAAAGGCCTATTTATTATTTATAAATAATGTAAAACCGTAAAAATCCAAAAACCTAACACTAGGAGATGAAGCGCCAAAAGTATGTCAACCTCGTTAGGGAAATTGGTACATCAACTTCTCAAGGTCGTAACTTTGGCATACGATCTTCATTTGACGCATACAATACCTCGTCAGAAAAATCTATCCAAGGACTACAAATTTCGACTATAATAATTAGTGTAAGGGTTGATTTCACCCTTTTTCCAAAAATATGTCATTGAGGGCCTCAAAACGAATCCTGAAGATCACGACCCGAAAATTTGCCAAAAATAGTAAATTTTGCTATAATTAAGGAAACTGAAAGAACAATGGTGGGGGCCCAAGTGGAATAGGCAGGTGGCCACCAATATCCACTTGGATCAGTCCTCTACCCTTAGGAAGCAATGGTCCCCATTGCGTTGACTTCCTCCATGAGATGAGGAAACTTCTGCTGAACTTAGTCCCTAGTGAGACACTTGCCTTGGTGAAGGAGTTGACCTGCTTTGGCAACTCGATATAGTTGAATCCTCTACTAGAGAGTGTTCTTTATCTATGTGTCGATGATCCTATTAGTCGTGGCCTATTCAATATAGCTTGGGTTGAGGTTTGTCGGTGCAGGTTCCCCACAATGTATGATGTGTCCATCAATGGTAGAAAGTATGGTCATAGCTAATCCACATTGAATATCAGGTGAAGGCCAAGGAATGGTGGAATTTTGACCTTGAAATAATTTTATCCTACAACATTAGGGATGGTGTAAGGCCCACATCAAAGCAGGAAAAACTTGCGGTGGGCCCCAGTGAGGCGCTCCTTCTACAAATCTATCCAAACTTTGTTGCTAACCTGGAACTTGTGTGGCACCCAATGTTGATCATAACATTGTTTTTACTTAGAATTTTCTTTATCCAATATCTCATGGACCTTTAGAAAATCCTATAGATTCACAAGCTCATGCAATTTACTAAAGCACAAGATAGTAATCTTCTTCTACTTTCAACCAGCAAAAGCCAATAGATCGATGAAAACAATATGAGCAAGAAGAAGATACATCAATGGCACATAACAGAAGATGTATATGGGGAAATCCACTACTGAAAACCCCACTAAATATATTTCATATATCATAAACATGAGTGAAGATACAAATCTCTTTCTCACTAAAACAATTCCGCACTAATATGCTCAACTCTCTCAGCTCACAAGCTAGTGCTTGGCCAATACTTAACCAATTCTGCAACTCTCCAAGATCCTATTCCCTTGCGTAATTCCTATGATGAATAACATGTATTTAAATGAAATTCATGCTTTCAAAACTGAATAATCCAAACATAGGATCAATCTCTTATGCATGCATGATATTTACACTCCAGTAAATAATACCACCGGTAGTACATTGTCCCTGCACTCTAGTCTCAACTGGGTCTTTCTTTGAACTAACATGCATGAGCTTCTCATGAGGGAATATTCAGTTAACTCGAGTAGCACTAGTGGATTCATTAGTGAACCAACTGACTGTTAGTCCTCTATGAGCTCCAAAAATAATCTAGAACTAATTTAACTGAACTTGACTCAGTAAACTGAGCGATCTAATTTCAAACTCAATTTAAACTCATACTAGACCCCTAAAACTTAGGGAGAACATATACATGACTATAAAAATACTTCCAACTCGAAATTCGTAAGCTAATTAAGTTAATTAAACTTAATTAACTATTTACAAGTTTATCTGAGAATATAATTCGATTTTAATTATTAGTTTAATGCAAGGACAAATTAAACTAGAAATTATTGTCGTCATTTCTCAACACTCCCTCTCAATAATAAAGGGATTATCATCTACCATGATCCTATCTCTATGAAAATCAAATTTACATCTTGAAAATTCCTTTGTGAAAATGTCAGCATCTTGCTTCTCTGAGGGAATGTACTCTAACAACATACTCTGGCTCAATACATAATCTCTGAGATGATGATATCGGATATCAATATGCTTGGATCGATCATGAAAAAATAGATTTTCAAAGAGTTTGATACAACTCTAATTATCGCAGTAAATCACAATTGGATCCATCTACTAACCAAACAACCAACCAAGATCTTCCTCATCCAAATGGCCTCACATGCTTCCTTACTTGCAACCATGTACTCTGCCTCTACCGAATTGAGTGCAACCGATATTTGTTACCTATTATACCAAGAAATTGTCGCTAACCCAATATTGAAGATCCCTTTAGATGTGATTTTCTATTCATATGGACTCCCTGCCCAATCTGCATCGGTGAGTCCTTGAAGCTTCACTCCCTCTGTCCTTTTGTACCATAATCCATATTGAGAAGTGCCCCTGAGGTATCTCAGCACATGCTTTTCTACCTTCCAATACAACTTGGTAGGCCTAACCATCACTTGACTAAGTTGGTTAAATGCATAGCACATATCCAATTATGTGTTCACCAAGAACCTGAGTGAACCCACAAGCTGCCTATAAACAATAGCTTCCACTACTTCCCCTACAGTAGCATCCTCCTTCCTCCAGTTACCTGCTAGAGGAGCCTCCATGGGTTTGTTGCTCTCCGTGTGAAATCTCCTGAGTATCTCATTGGCATACTTGCCCTAAGACACAAACAACTCCCCATCTCCCTGCCATACCTCCATGCCAAGAAAGTGATGCATGATCCCCATGTCCTTCATCTCAAACTCTCTTGCAAGGTCCTCCTTGCAATACTTGATCAATTGATCATCACCTGTCAGTATGATATCATCAACATAAAATACAATGATCAACAACTTACCTTCCACCACTATGTGGTACAGGTTCGCATCTGCTCACTCTTTATGAAGCCCAACCCAGTTAAGTAGCTATCTATCTTGGTGTACCAAGCACAAGGTGCTTGCTTCAGCCTATACAACATTCTCTTGAGCTGACACACATGCGACTCACAGTCAAAGGTTTCAAAACCTTCACGTTTCTCTATGTACACCTCTTCCTCAATCATTCCATTAAGGAATGTTTACTTGACATCCATCTGATGTATCTTCCAACCCATCTGTACTGATAGTGCCAATATAGATCTAATTAATGAGTACCTTGCAACAGGAACAAAGGTCTTATCATAGTCAATCCCCTCGACCCGTGAAAATCCATGGCCCACAAATCTAGCCTTATGCTTCTCCACACTACCATCTACAACTTAATTTTCCTTGTAAATCCAATAGGATCTCACCACTGACTTGTCCTCCAGTCTTGGGACCACATCCCAAACACTATTACGAACTATGGATTCATACTCCTCCACCATGCCATCAACCCAAATTGATTGCTATACTACTTCCTTAAAGGAAGATAACTCTGTCGCAACACATTCACCCATAAGAACCATGTAAATAGTGTACCTCTAAGGTGACCTCCTCTACCTGCGCTGAGAATTGGGTGCTCCCACATTCTCCCATGCATCATTCAATAATATGTCAGTCTCTCTGGTGTGCTTTCTTCCCTATCTGGAACACTTAGCCTCAGCGGATGTCCCCACTCCCAGATCCTCTGCATGTGGCTGCTCCACATCAATCTGAGGCTCTTCAACCTTTGGAGCTAAAAGCTCCTCAACCTTAGGAGCTAAAATCTCCTCATCTGCATGTAGCTCAATCTCCCTCTCAAGAGAAACTTGTATGGCCTTCTCCTCATCGAATATGAGATCCCTGTGAACCACTGTCATCCTGTTGGTCGACAAGTATACCTGATAGATGTGAGGTGTATCAGTGTACCCCACAAATATCCCCAACTCTCTTATCAGCTCAAGCTTCTTCTGTGCATCTTTGGTCTCATATAAATATACCAATGACCCAAAAATCTTGAAATGACGAACATCTGGCCTCTTACTAGAATAAGCCTCCTCTGGTGTCTTCATCTCAAGTATCTGATGTGGGTTACAGTTCTGAACATAAACCGTCTTGTTGCATGCCTCATCCCACAAGTGTAGTGGTAGGCCTTGATCATGAACATCACCCTTATCGCCCCTACTATGCTCCTATTCCTCCTCTCGAAAACCCCATTCTGTTGAAGGTTATTGGGTTTCGTCAACTTTCGTTTAATCCCTTCTACTGCATAGAATTTCTTAAACTCATTGGAGACATACTCACCACCATTATCACTCCATAGATCTTTAACCTTCTTTCCAAAATTTTGTATGGCTTTCTCCTCATTGAATATGAGATCCCTTCAAACCACTGTCAACCTACTAGTCGACAAGTACACCTTATAGTTGTGAGGTGTATCAGTGTACCACACAAATATCCCCAACTCTGTTGTCAGCTCAAACTTCTTCTATGCATCTTTTGTCACATGGAAATATACCGATGACCCAAAAATCTTGAAGTGACGAACATTTGGCCTCTTACCGTAATAAGCCTCCTCTAGTGTCTTCCTCTCAAGTATCTGATGTGGGCGATGGTTCTGAACATAAACCATTGTGTTTCATGCCTCAACCCACAAGTGTAGTGGTAGGCCCTAATCATGCAACATTTCCCTCGCTACCCCTATTTTGCTTCTGTTCTTCCACTTGACCACCCCATTCTGCTAAGGGTTAAACTGTTGTGTTTCATGCCTCAGCCCACAAGTGTAGTGGTAGGCCCTAATCATGCAACGTCACCCTCGCTAGCCCTACTGTGCTTCTGTTCTTCCTCTTAACCACCCCATTCTGCTAAGGGTTATGCGGTGTCGTCAACTCCCATTTAATCCCTTCCACTACATAGAATTTCTTAAACTCATTTGAGACATACTCGCCACCATTATCACTCCATAGAGATTTAACCTTCTTTCTTGACTCTAACTCCACCAATTCTTTAAACTCACAAAAATTTATGAAGGTTTGATCCTTTTCTGCATGAAAAATATCCAACATTTACGAGAATATTCATCAACAAATATAACTTACTACTTGTGTCTGGTCATGGATATTGTTCTGAATGGTCAACACACATCTAAATGGACTCACTTTAGAATAGTGTCTGCTCAACTGTCTATGTCGTGAAAGGAATACTTGGCATATTTTCCCAAAATACACCCCTTGCATGTATTAACTTGCTCAAGCGTACCTTTGGGAAGACCGGTAGAGATCTACTACAGTATCTTCAAAGCCCCATGATGCAAGTGGCTCAATCGCATGTGCCACAGCTCACCAACGTCTAGGCTTTGCACCTTTTTTACTTTTGTGCTCAAAGCAGCACACTCCTCTACCTCTAGATTATAGATATTTTTCACCTAAATCCCTATCTTCTTTACTTCACCCATGGCTATGTGTCAAAGGAAAGCCTTTCCTTTCTAGAAGATCACATCATAGCTTATATCCTCAAACATAGCAATAGATACCAAGTTCTTCTTTAGCCCAGGCACATACATAACAGTCTTCAAGGTGAGTGGAGCCCCATGCTCCCTCTGAAAAGTAATCATGCCCAATCTACTAACACTATACTGCCCATCGTCACCCATCTCGATATGTATCTGGAGATCTTTCTCCTTTGTGTCAATGAATAACTCTTTGTCTTCAGTCATGTGGAATGAAGTTGTACTGTCTAAGTACCATACACTTCCCATCATTGGTGACACCATGCATGCAATGAGGAAAAGGTCCAATTTCAATTGAGAGGCCAAAGCCTCACCCATCGCTCCTCCTGAGGACTTATTCTTGGACTTCTTGAGTGGACAATTTGTATAAAAATGGCCCAGCTCATCACAATGAAAGCACTTAACTTTTGTCATGTCTTTCTTCTTACCTCCATGATAAGAATATGATTTTGAATGAGAATCATTCCCTTTCCCCTTCTTCACCTTAATCGCTAAGGCACATTTATCTTCATCGTCAATATTTGATTAAGAGCCATCCATAGTGTTCCCCCTGATCTCCTCTTGCATCAAATCCAACCACAATCATTCCCAATCCGGCAGCTTCTCCCGACCATTGATAGAATCTTGATAACTATGCCAACTCTTTGGGAGTCGTAGAAGAGCAAGACTCACCATATCATCCTCGATAACCATGATTCCAACACTTCCAAGTTCATCACGACACTCAGTGAACTTGGTCAAGTATTTTGGAATCATCTCACCTTTCTCCATTTTGATTTTTCGAATTTTGTCCTTCAGTGCCGATTTCCTTTGGTCACTATTGTTCTGATACAATTCCATCAATGTTTTCCACATAGCATACGAAGTTTCCTTTCCATGTAGACTCAGGATAATGTGGTCTCGAACTCCCTCAAGGATTATCTGCCTCGCCTTCACAACACACTTCCTCCATTCAGCCAAATTTTGTGCATCTGATGCTGCTGGCTTAGGAATTTATTGATCAACAAATTCCTTCAAGCCATTATCCTCTAACACAACCTCCATTCTGTCCCTCCAGGCTATATAGCTTGAGATTACTTCCAATGCATACTCGAGTCGCAAACCGTAGAATGCCATCTGTCGATCTTGAAGTATGTATTACAAATTTGAATTTCACCTATAACCCAAAACTCAAAACTTCGAAATATCCTCTAGTATATTGTTCTCAGCTCTTATACCATGTAGAAAATCTTGTAGATTCAAAAGCTCATGCAATTTACTAAAGCACAGGACAATAATCTACTTCTACTTTCAACCAGTGAAAGCTAATAAATCGATGAAAACAATATAAACAAGAAGAAGATAAATCAATGGCACATAACACAAGATGTATCTGGGGAAATCCACTGCTCAAAACCCCATTATTTATATTGCATATATCATAAATATAAATGAAGATACAAATCTTGTTCCCACTAGAACAATTCCGCACAAGTATGCTCAACTCTCTCAGCTCACAAGCTAGCTCTTGGCCAACACTTAACTAATTTTGCAACTCTCCAAGCTTCTAATATCTTGCATAATTCCTATTATGAATGGCCTATATTTAAAGGGAATCCATGCTTCCAAAACTGCACAATCCAAACATAAGATCAATCTATGATTCATGCCTAATATTTACACTCAAGTAAATAATACCATTGATAGTACACTCTCCCTACACTTTAGTATCAACTGGGTCTTTCTCTGAACTGACATGCATGAGTTTCTCATGAGAGAATATTCAGTTAAGTCAAGTAGCACTAATGGATGCATTAGTGCACCAACTGACTATTAGTCCTCTATTAGTTCCAAAAACAATTTAGAACTAATTTAACTGAACTTAAATTAGTAAACTGAGTGATCTAATTTCCAACTCAATTTAAACTCATACTGGACCCCTAAAAGTTAGGGAGAACATATACATGACTACAAGAAGTCTTCCAACTCAAAATTACTATGCTAATTAAGTTAATTAAACTTAATTAACTATTTACAAGTTGCTCTAAGAATAGAATTTGATTTTAATTCTCAATTTAATTCAAGGACAAATTAAAATAGAATTTATTATTGCCTTTTCTCAACAGAACCTGTTGGCTGATGTGTTGAATGTGTTCAATGAATTTGGTAAATTTTTCATCCTCAGACTAGACATGAGCCTAATTTTCTTGAGTAACTGCAAGTGGTATGGCAACATCAATGGGACATAGTGGTTGGAATCCCAACCCCACCTGAAAGGGGCTATGGGAAGTTGAGATGTGGAGCGATCTGTTGTAGCTATGTTGGACATAGGGGATACTTTCATCCCATGCATGTGGATGCTTCAAGTTGTACATCCGTAGGATGTGCATGATCATCTTGTTGATGACCTCTATTTGGCCATTAGTTTGGGGGTGGATGGTCATGGACTTAGTGAGCTTGGTATCCAACAACAACTAGAGGCTCGACTAGAATGTGCTTAGGATCCTATTGTCCCGATCTAAGATAATGGACTGTGGGATCCAAAAGTGTACCCATACTCATTCAAAGAAGAGTTTGGCAGTGGCTTCTACTGTGATACTCTTCTTGAAATCCGCCAGAATGGCCATCTTAGAGAATCTATTGATAACCATAAAAACACAGTCATTTCCGTGCTTGGTAGAAGGAAGGACTGAAATGTAATGCATGGAGATGGAATTCTAGGGTCAGCTAAGAGTAGGCATAACATACAGGCCTTTCTTCTTGGTTTTAGGTTTGGCGATGGCACAGGTAGCATAGGATTTGATGTAATTCCCAAGATCTTGTCGAAGATTCGACCAATAAAAGTACTTCTGCAACATTGTCACTATTTTGTCTACCCCAACATGTCCAACGACTCGACTTTAAAGTGCCTCCTAGAGGTTAAAGTCAATGTTTTACTTCCAAGAGCATCTGGTATGTGGTGTTGAATTTTGGATCACTCTTGTAAAGATGTGGCCATCCTGAAGTCTCATGTCTACAAGGTTTGAGCATAGTGGTCAACACCATAAACAGCAGCCGACTAAGGTAATCTGCAACATTATTGGTGTTTTCCTTCTTGTACTTAATGTGAAAATGGAATTGTTGTAGTTATATATACCATTTCTGATGGCAATCATTCTGCAAATTTCCTTGTGTCTATATGAACTGCAGGGGTTAGTGGTCTATGTGGATGACCATTTCCTTCCTCATAATGTAATGCTTCCACTTTCAGCATGCATGCACAATGGAATACATCTTTTTGCCATAGGTGGGACACTTTTGGACTATATCTTAAAGTGTCTCACTTTGATATGCCATTAGATG
Source organism: Pinus taeda (assembly GCA_000404065.3). NCBI lineage: Eukaryota > Viridiplantae > Streptophyta > Pinopsida > Pinales > Pinaceae > Pinus > Pinus taeda. The sequence continues at coordinate 19,611 of APFE031489901.1, forward strand.
CCCCTACTGCGTAATAATTGCACCAATAGCATAGTTAGAGGCTTCTGTCTCAATTTCAAATGGTTGTTGCAGGTCTGGTAATGTGAGTACTAGTACAGAGCAGAGGCGATGCTACAACTTTGAAAATGCCTTCTATTGGGATTTGGACCAAAAGAAATTTTCTTTCACTCCACCCTTAGTGAGTCGACTTAGAGGCCAAGTGATATGAGAGAATCCCAACATGAACCTGCAAAAGAAATTGGCAAGACCTAGAAAGATGCAGAGCTTTGGTAGAGTGGTTAGGGTTGGTCGATCCTAAATAACTTTTATCTTGGATGGGTCTACATGCACACTCCACTCACCAATGATGTATCCCAAATATTGAACCTGGGTTATAGTAAAATTGCATTTCTCCAAATTGGCACAAAATTTGTGTTATCGCATGGCTTGGAGGACCTATTTAATATGGTGTAGGTGCTCTTCCTAACTTTGAATGAAGATCAAAATGTCATCCAAATACACTACCAAGAATGAGCTGGTGAAGGGTTGCAATATTTCTTCCATCAGCCTCATTAAGCTTGTGTGGGCATTTTCCAACCCAAAAGGCATGACCAGCTATTCAAAAAGCACCTCCTTCGATTTGAAGGCAGTTTTACACACATCAAAGGATCTGCTTGGTACTTGGTGATAACGGGACTTCAATTCAATATTGCTGAAATATTTGACCCTCTTGAGTTGTTCCATAAGTTCATCAATACAGAGCCTCTAGGTTTTTTCCTTCTTCTGTACCAACACAATCGGGCTCCCACATGGCGATGAACTTTGTCTTATGTGACCTTTATGCAACGTCTCCTGAATTTTCATCTTGATTTCATCATTATCTAGAATAGAGCATTAGTATATTGATCCGTTGTGTAGTGGCACATTCAGGGCATATCGATGGAGTGCTTGACCTAACAGTGTAAGGGTACCCCGATGGGTGAGGTGATGATGTCCCTATCCTCCTCCACAACCTTGTCCATTTGCTAATGCCATGTAGATGAGCCATGTCTGGAGGTTGTGTATGTGGCCACAATCTTCCTCTTTCTCTCAAGGAAAATCATAAGGAAGACAAATTTCCAAGTTCGGGAAATGATCTTACTAGATTGTTTAACAAAGATCAAAGAAAAGGCGGTAGGCAGCACTACCTCTGGTATCTTTTACAATTTGTGACCCAAAGTAATAATAACATAACAAGGTTTAGATTCATATACAACATGATGCTTCCATAGGTATGGTTTACCTAATAAAACATCATATACTTCTAGAGGGGAAACATCGCACAATACCTCATCTAGAAAGGGCTTGATGCTAGAAGGCAGGTGACATTGCTAGCTGACATGGAGATCTCTTCCTTGGTGAAGCCACCCAATGGTGTATGATTGTGGGTGTGGCATTATTGGTAGCTTAAATCTCTTATAGAACTTGGTTGAGATCAAGTTATTATGGCTGCCACTTTCAATGATGAACTGCATCAGCGAACACTTTACCCACTTCTGCGAGTGGAAGAGGCACTCCCCCTCCTCTGTATCCTCAAGTTCCACCTTTGGGAGCTTGGTGGCAGCTACTGTCGTAGTGGGTTCTATGTCCAAGATCTACTCTACCTTATTGGTTCACTTATTAGGTTCTGGCTCAGAATAAGAGCATGCATCCATCTCTAAGTTTTTATCTCAACCGCCAATGCTTGTTTTGCATGACATTCGTTTGTGTCCAGAGTGGGAGTTTTATGAAACTCACACCACTTGTGAGTTTCCTTCATCTCCTTCCCGTTATCCTTGGATTGCAGCTTCTAGGAGTTGTCTTGGGGGGTCACGGCCTCACTCTGCCTTTTGCTCTGTGGCTTGGGGGCGCCTTTTATCTGCGTTGCGTTTGAAAAGCGAAAGTCTCACTTCTTCTGCTTGAATTTCTGCTCAATCTTGGAAGCATATTGGTATGCTTCACTAAGCGAGGAGATGTCCAGGAAATCCATTTCTTCCTTAATGTATTTGTGAAAACAACCACAGTATTTGAGCACCAGATGTTTCTGAGGATATTTGATACCAAATTTTTTGCGCAAGGTATGGAAAAGATTCACCAGCTCATCCACACCTTGATCCCTTTTCTTTCGCAATGTATTCCATTGTATGTACTTGTTGTCATAACTCCCAACAGGGTAATATTGTTCCTTGATGACATCTCAAAAATAATTCCAAGCGAGTGTTGCTGAAAACAGGGAGGATTCCCTCTCATCCCTTTTCTCACAGTAGGTTTCCCACTAGTCCTTGATGTGGAGGTGGCTTTGAGGCGTGAAAAAGTAATATTTTCCCTATTGGAAAAACCATGAACCGAAAAATAAACTTCCAATAGATTTAGCCATTTATCTATGGCATCTGCATCTATCTGGCCTTCAAATATGGGAATTTCAAAGTTGATTTGCACCTTAAATGGAGTGGTGCCTCCATAGTGGATGTCAGATGAAGATGTATCGTCTATAGGCATATGCCAAAGGATCTTTGAAAGTTTGTCCATCATCGTGTTCCTTTGTTGCTCGAGGGATTATTCGAGCAATACTTTGAAAGGATATCCTTCTCCCTCATCTTTCTCTTCTTCCACCATTGGAGGTCATTGGGTGGTTGAGGCCGGCCTTGCAAAGGTTCAACTAGTTTGAGCCATAAATCCTTATACCTCAACATCATTAGGACATGCATAAAAAGACAGAGAAAGAGCAGACCACCCTAATACCATTGATCCATATTTATGAACGAACGAAATGAAATATATATATAAACATAAACATAGAGATATGATGAAAACATAACTTCATTTCATTAATAAAAAATACCGAAAATTGTTTACATTCAGAATGGAAATAAACTAACTCAGTCAATGATAGCTTATCTCTGAGAAGAGATGTGGTGGATACATGCCTTTGAATTGTGTTACAATGAGGCTGGAAGACCTATTTATTATTGATAAACAATGAAAACTCTAAACATCCAAAAACCTAACCCTAGGAGATGAAGGGCCAAAATTTTGTGGGCCTTGTTGGGGAAATTGGTACATCAACTTCCTGGGGTCATAACTTTGGCATACGATCTCTATTTGATGTGTACGATACCTCGTTAGAAAGATCTATTCGAGGACTACAAATTTTGATTGCAAAGTTAAATTGAAGGCTCACATTCACATGTTTTTGAAAGAAAGAAAAAAACGTCATTTAGGGCCTCAAAACAACTCCAAAAGTTCAGGACCTGAAAAACTATCAATAATAGTAAATTGTGCTAAAATTAAGGAAACTGAAAAATGGTGGGGATCCAAGTGGAATAGGGGGCTAGAAACCAATATACACATGGAGCATTATTGGCGGAAATGCAAGTTTGTAGGCCACTGGTCCAATTCTCTCAAGGTTCTCAAAAGGCATGCAATATTGAGGTGCTTGTTATCACCCCAAGAAACTCTCATAGGTTGTATTTCGAAGATGCTCGGGAACATTACAAACTGAACATAATGTTGGAAATGGATGAATGGAAGGAATGATGCTTGTTCAAGGCAGATAACCACTCCTACTATGCTTAACTCCAAACATGGGTGAACACCCCCAGACTACAAGGCTTTAGACCACCAATTACTCACAGTTTGAGGATTAGGTGACTGTGGAGAATATTGACCACACCAGCAGATGCACAAGACCCTGTGATGGCTAGCTGCAACCAGTAAAGAGGTCTGCAAATCTATCTCCTAATGCACAGATAGGATGACAGCTCTCTGGCACTAAGTAAATAGAAACCCACATAACACATTCAATGATACATACTGGACTTCAACACAGAGGTGGAATGATAGCCCCTCTAATGCTAAATATCAAGAGCACATGAACAAATGCATAACAGGCACAACCTAGAATAGAATAGAAGCGGAAAGTGAGCAATTAACAGGAAAAGAAGCTTGTATTAGCTAAAAATGAAGACCAGACGCTGCAAGTATCAAAGTAGTTACAGTCTCCAAAAGTTGAACCTTACATCAAAACAACAACCATCAACCCTGATTACGTTTGTTTTTTGGGCATATAGAGTTTTCATTACAAAGATATTTTGTTATTCTAGGTGTGGAGGGGTCATAATTGACCACCAACCACTTTAACTGCATGATGGAGTTTTTAGTGCAGTCTGCCTACTTCAGTGGATGGATTTGATCTTCTCGGATGCTCTGTTGTATTTCTCGGGCAGGTGGAGTGTAGTATGGAAGACATTCCATAACTGATAAATGTGTTTAACTACACAAGGCACGCCATTTTCTTCTCGACCATCCTGTTTATTGAATGTGGTGGTTGAAGATTAACTGACCGTAGTGCTGAATATTAGCCACCTTCTTCCTTCAAATGCATGGGACAGGCCAAAGACACAAAAACTGCATGGGGAATGAATGGAGGACAATGAATAAATATCAGCCGTTGGATCACATGGATTAAGGTGGAGATCTATCGGTGGGAGACATTAGGAAGAAGCGAGAACAAATAGCCCTGAGCTGTTGGGTCTTGGGCTGATAGATCCAATGGTTATCGAGGGGCGGAAGGTACACGGAGCTTAACGATTGAGGAAAACAGTTTAAGCAGTGGGTGGTATTGATCGCACCGCTTTTGAGCCCATGGTGGTAATTGTACACGGACTCGCGATCACACTTATCACATGACACGTGGCGGATGTGACGGGACAAAAACCGCTTTCCCTGTGGGCTAACGCATGGGCAGCTTATGGGCGTGGGAGGTGCGAATGTTGTCCGATCGCAGCAAAGTAGATCAGAGGGTGCACAAGAGACAGGCAGGTTATTTGCAACGAGGACCATTGGATCTTGTCGGGACTGATCGGACGGTGGAGGAGTGATCGGACAAGCCGCTTTATTGGGCGCGATGGAGGTCATAGGATCGGCATTTTCCCTTGATAATTTTGGGGATTTACAAAGGACGATTTGCAATAGCGATTAGATCGCATCGCAATATCACATCAGCGGAAGTCAAGGGGTGAACCTTTATACATATGTGATCTGCGGTAGCAATTAAAGCCCGAACCCGACTACACCATTGTAACATGGTTTAATTGTAATATCGCATCCGATAGGGGCAATTGGTAATCGTCCATCGGCGACGTTACAGACATGACTTATAAAAGGCGTCCTGAAAGATACGATTGCGATGGCGATTGAGAAATGAAAGTGCCAAGTTATATGGTCGAGTCTTGTGGAAGGCTTGAACTTCGTGCTTAGGACTGGAGCTAAAAGGGGCTTTGTCAAATTTAGGAGGGTTTATTCGGGGAATGGAGAGGTTTTAGGGGTGAACAAGAAGAGGAAAAAGGAGAAAATGACCAAATGTGAGCTTTCCTTTCAAGACAATTGAACAGAGCAACCCTGCCTCTGATCTTAGAAAACCATTATTGTATAGAAGAGCTAACACTGGCTCCTTCTGGGGATGACACCCTCCCTGTGAGGTCTCAAGAACTTGTAGATCAATGCCTTTTTTGTGAAAAACAAATTAGAAAAATTTCCTAGTGTTCCATTGGGCATGGAGTCTACTTTCCTTACACTAAACTGATAAAACAAAATATTTACAACTTTAAGGTCCAAAAGACCTTAAACCACATAGATTTTCAGAAAACGTCCATTAACTGGGCCATCAAAAACTGCTTCTCCTCCCATGCTTTTCAGTATGAAGGTATTGTTCCCTTGAATCTAAGAAATGATAAAAGGCCCTGTCCAGAAAGCATCAAATTTCCCATGGTTGTCTTTCTTTTATTTCAGTGCATCCCACTTCAGGACCAAGTCTCCAACTTGAAGATTATCTGATTTTGTCTTCTCGTCAAAAGCTTCCTTGATCTTTTTCTGATGTGTTGTAGTCCTTTCAACCAGTTGTTCTCGAATTTGATGTACCTCTACTAAATCAATGATCCTTTTTGCCATGTCTTCCTCCTCATTTTGCTCTTGTTGCAGGAACTTTGCCACAGGGAGGGTTAACTGAATCGAGAATACAACCTCAGTGCCATATACTAGCCTGAATGGAGAATTCCCTGTGGATTTCTTGATGGTCACTCTGTCGGCCCATAGTACATACTTGAGCTTAGAATCCCAATTCTTTTTGTTGTCCTCCAACAACTTTTTAATTATCCTTATCAGACTTTTATTTGAAGATTCTGCTAGACCATTGCCTTGAGGATAATATGAGGTGGAATGAACCAATTTAATGCCCATTGAATCGCACATATCCACCAATTTGTTTTCCTTGAAGGCTGCTGCATTGTTTGTGACTAATTTATGTGGACAACCAAATCTGGTAAAGATATGCTATGTCAAAAACTTCATGACCTCATTATGATCAGCCTTTTTGGTAGGGATTGCTTCAATCCACTTAGTAAAATAATCAGTGGCTACTAATATCCATCTGTGTTGGCCACTGGAATGTGGATTGATTTCTCCAATGAAATCCAAGCTCCACTACTGAAAAGGTCCTTTTGCATGTATTAGTTTTAAGGGCAGGGACCTCAACTGTTGTTTCCCTTCAAATCTGTGGCACCTGTCACAAGATTTAACAAATGAAAAGACATTAGAAAATAAGGTGGGCCAATAGTACCCAGCTCTGAGGATCTTGTGGGCTGTAGTTTTCCAATAATGGTGTCCTCCACACATGCTGGAATGAAACTGTTGCACAACTTCCATTGACTGTTCTTTGTCCAGACGCCTCAAAATCATTCCGGATGGGTCCCTCCAATAGCGGAGATTTTTGTAGATGCAATATTTAGCTACCCTTAGCTTAACAGTTCTTACTTGACTTTGAGTAAAGCCTGGAGGGATTTCTAGCTTCAACAAGAATTTAACTATTGCAGAATCCCAATCACAAGAAGCTAGATTTTTTGCCACTAAGTGCTTTCTGTCTGGTTCAGCTGCTTCCTCTTCTTCCGTTGGACCATTTTCTGAATTCGAACACATGAGGTTTATGTCCAATGTTCTGCAATTTTCTTCAGCTAATAGTCTGGCAAGACCCTGACCTTTGACAAGCTTGGTGGGCTTTAGTTCTATATTAAATTCAATCATCTTTGCAATCCATTTAGCCCTTCTTCCATCAGCATTAGGTTGTGTTAAGACATGTTTTATTGCAGTAGAGGGTACATATGCAATTATCTTAGAATGGAGAATGTAAACTCTGAAAGTTTTCAAAGACTTGATAAGAGAATATGCTTGTTTCTCAGTAACGTCATACCTCAGCTCAACATCCCTTAATGTTTTGCTAAAAAATTCCACTGGATGCTCCGAGCCTTCTTCATCTGCTTGCAATAAAACAGCTACAAGGGAGTCATTAGAGGCAACTGAAAATATATGGAACTCTTTGTTGTAGTCTAGGTTGCTTAGAGTGGGAGCTTCCATAATGGCTTTCTTAATGGACTCAAAGGATCTATTTGCTGCCTCATTCCATTTGATCTCTGACCCCTTTCTCAACATGGAGGTAATATGCTTTACCAGTTCTGCAAAATTTGGGATAAACCTCCTCACAAAATTTATTTTGCCCAGAAAAGACTGGATGTCCTTCTTAGATCTCAGGACAGATAGTGTCTATATTGCTTTTACTCTTTCTAGGTCAATTCAGACACCTGCAGCAGAAACAATATGTCCCAACAGCTTACCTTCTTCTAAAGAAAACTGTGACTTTTTAGGATTGACTGAAATCCCAAACCTTCTGCACTTCAAGAACACTTTCCTCAAATGCTGCAAGTGGTCCTGATGGCTATTGGAGTATACTATTATATCATCAAGGTAGATAAAGACAAATTTATCCTTCTCTCCCACAAATGCTATATCCATAGCTCTCTAAAAGGTGGCTCTAGCATTCATCAATCCAAAACGCATCTTGGCATACATAAAAGTGCCCCAAGGAGTGTTGAATGCAGTATTATCTTGGTCATCTGGGTGCACTGTAGCCTAATTAAATCCTGAAAATCCATCTAGGAACGACATCACTTTTTCCTTGAGACCTTCTGCAACAAATGCTCCATCTTGGGTAGAGGGTAGTTGTCTTTCTTAGAGCACTTGTGTAAGTTTTTGAAATCAACATAGAGTTTGATTTCTCCACTTTTCTTCCTTACCACTACCAAAGTGGCTACCCATTTTGAATATTTGAGAGGGACTATGATTCTGGCAGCCAATAACTTCTTGATTTCTTTTTCGATTAGAGGAAGGAGCAAGGGGTTTATAGGCCTCAGCTTCTGCTTGAAAGGGATGGTGTCTTTCTCTAAAGGGATTTTATGCTGAATGATCTTCTTGTCATATGTTTTCAGGTTGCTATATTCCCAAGCAAAGACATCAGCAAATTGCTTCATTAGATTGCAGTATTCAGAACTTTGGTCAGCCAACAGATGAGTGGACACATTTATGTATCTAGGCTGACCTGGACTCCCTATATCATGCTTACAGACTGCAGACTGATCTTCATTTTGGGCAGCTTTATAGGGCACGTCACTCTGGTCGAACAATCTTTCTAGAGGAATTAAACCCTTTGGAATATGATTATTGGGAAGCTGGACATGCTATCTTTACCAATTTTGTTTCTAAGCTGTAATTAGGGATTTTCTTCTAAAGCTTCATTCTCTTGGTCAATTTGCATTTCAGAGAATTCATCAATGACTTGCAAGAACCTATTCACTTCATAATCATCTTCAAAAAATTTCCAACGGTGGACATTATCAGGCAAGGATGGTCTGTATTTCATTTGTACTTCATAAACTAGTTTGGGAGGCATGGGAGGGATAAACATGCTAGCAGACACAGCAAGGGAATCAACAAGCTGATTTTTGGCTCTAGGGATATATGAAATACAGAAACTATCAAAAGAATCTTTGAGTCTCCATACCTCATCTCTGTATTCTTTCAGCCTTAGGTGCTTTGCTTGAAATGTTCTATTTACTTGTTGAATGATCATATCAGCATCTCCAAACACCTTTATGTTCTTGATTCCTATGTCTTTAGCTGCGTTTAGGCCCAATATCAAAGCCTCATACTCTGCTATATTGTTTGTGACTTGGAAGGCCAGCTTAAAAGACAGTTGTGTGCTTTCTTGCTGTGGAGATATCAACACCACCCTTGCTCCTATAGTTTCCCTAGAACATGCTCCATCAAAGAACATCTCCCAAACCTGACTTCCTTGCTCTTCCTTGGCCTGAACTATTGGTTTCCTGAGCTACATTGAGGCCTTCTGAGATTCTTCTATTTGGAGAATATATGCTCCAAAATCAGTGTCCACAGCATAGATGAGATGATTAGAAGGATTCTTTTCGTCACTGATGATATATGCCAGTTGTGCTTCTCTATAAAATCTCCTACTTTCTCCTCCAAAAACTGGGATAGTGGCATAAGATAAATAATTATGTAATTTCCCCCCTAGTCTCTTAATCCATCCTCGGACAACAACATGCCAAACTTAGGAGGGACATCTACTACCACAATGTCCATCACCATACTCTTCATGGAAAGCTAAGTTAGGCTAAAGGCTAAATCTTTGATCAGTCCCAGGAATTTCACCTTCCTTGAATCAAAGGAGAATAAATCATGGTATGGTCTGGTGATATCAAGGCCTAACTCTTCCATGATAGCTTTTGGAATTAGATTGTGGCTAGCCCCAGTGTCTAGTAGGCCGTTGTGTACGATTTTGTCATGAATGGTCAAGGAGACATAAAATGATGGAGAATTATCATCAGCAGGTTCGGTCATGGAGCTCAGCACAACTACAGGCCTATCATCTTTGCAAATTGATAAAGTCAATGGAGGTTTGTGTGGCTTTCAGTTCAAGAGCCTCAAGGATAGGCTTTCTAAACACTTCACTCTTTACAAGTTCTAATAGAGGCACAGATATTTTTAACTTCTAGACTTCTATTTCAAAGTTGAAAGAGGGAGATAACTTGTCAAAACCTCTTACCTATTTCACCAGAGCTTTGAGGATGACTAGATCAGTTGCTGGTCTTTTTTGTTTGCTATTATGTGATTCTGTTTGGACAGCAGCTCTTTGGGCAGGATTCTCCTTGACATTATTTGCATGTGACCTCAGATTATACCTTTGTTGTTCACCAGTTTGCAGAACAACCTCTCTATCCCACTCCTGACTGGTTTGGTCCTAGAGTAATGCTTCTTCGTATTCAGCCAATGTCAAGAAGGTAGCACTACCTTTATCTTCCATGCAATATATTTCATCCTCTTCTTCAAGTTGTTCCTCCTCCATGACTACATTTTGAAAAGGAGCTTTAACTTTCAGTTCTTATTTTGGTTCTTTACCCCTCTGAATTATTTGTAGCTGTTCATTTTCTCTTCTGAATGGATTGGGATTTCTTGGAGCAAATGTATTATGTTGCCTTGTCTTTCCTGAGTTCTGCTCAACCTTCAGCTTAGATATCTCAGTAGCCAATGACTCTATAATTCTAGTCATTTTGTCTAATTTAGGCTCTGTTGATGAGGCAGAGGAAGAAGAAGCCTCATCTCTCTGCCTCCTTCTGTCAGCATGATGTTTGAGTTTTTCTACAGCCATAATACTAGATTCTACCTCTAGGGCTGCATCCTGCATATCTGCCAAAGTGGCACATCTTCTTTCTCTCAGCAACAAGCAGAAATCAGAGTCAAAAGCATTGGCATAAGTGAGTTTCATTGAATTGGGGGTTGGCTTTAATTCAGCTGGTATTTTACTATACATACGATTGAATCTTTTATTAAAATTAGCCAATGATCCCCATTTTCTCTTTTCATATTACCAAACTCAGTATGGTAATAGAGAAAGTATTTCTTATCTCCCCAGTGTTTCAAAAATGCATCATCTAAAGCTTCAATATCAGCAATAGACCTAGGGGTCAATTCTCTAAACCACTTTCTGGACTCTCCATCGAGGCTTTGGACAAAAACTCTCATCCAAACATCATCATCACTAATATCCAGGTTATCAACATAACTATAGAAAGATTCAAGGTGTTCTTTAGTTGTTACCCCCTCTATACCAGTGAATTTAGGCATATATTTTGGTACTCTCCTGCAGGCATGGCATTCAAAGGAACCGGCAGAACCAGGGGTCCATACCTATCAACTATAATTCTCTCCATCTTCGTAGGTGCTTGCTGGCCTGCCATGACTGGGGTAGGTGGAATGCTACTGGTAGATTGAGTATTATGAAGCAATGTAATGGATAACAGAGACAAAGGAATGTGATGGACTGTATGGGATGCTATATTTGGACTAAGATCCAAAGGGGAACTAAATGAACAAGGAGCTGTGTGAATCTCTGAAGGAATTTTCTCACTAGCAATACTAGGCTCTATATCTTCAAATGATACATTCTCAACTAAGACCTTCTCTTGCAGAGATACACAAAATTTCTTAGGCTTACCTGATCCTGATGCCCCTTTCTGTGATGTTCTCTTCGACTTGACAATCTTCTCAGGATCAGGCACTGGGTCAGCTGGTGATTTTTGAGGATTTCTCCAGTTATGCCTCACGAACTGAGCCAGGACTATAATGTGGATTCGTCAAAGGTTGGTCTTCCTCCAGTGGAGTCACCGGATAGATGATTACAACTAGAAATGTGCCCAAACTTTATCTATCATCAAAATGTATAACTGTGTCATTCTCCCAGGGAAGCTCAGCTTCAATCTCCTCTCCCTGGCAATGGTGCCAATTTATGTTATCACCCCAAGAAACTCTCCTAGGTTGTATTTCGGAGATGCTCGAGAACATTACAAAGTCAACATAATGTTGGAAATGGATGAATGGAAGGAATGATGCTTGTTCAAGCCAGATAACCACTCCTACAATGCTTAACTCCAGACATGGGTGAACACCCCCAGACTACAAGGCTTTAGACCACCAATTACTCACAGTTTGAGGATTAGGTGAGTGTGGAGAATACTGACCACACCAGTAGATGCATAGGACCCTGTGATGGTCGGCTGCAACCAGTAAAGAGGTCTGCAAATCTATCTCTTAATGCACAGATAGGATGATAGCTCTCTGGCACTAAGTAAACAAAAACCTGCATAACACATTCAATGATACATACTGGACTTCAACACAGAGGTGGGATGATAGCCCCTCTAATGCTAAATATCAAGAGCACATGAACAAATTCATAATAGCCATAGCCTAGAATAGAATAGAAGTGGAAAGTGAGCATTTAACAGGAAAAGAAGCTTGTATTAGCTGAAAATGAAGACTAGACGTTGTAAGTATCAAAGTAGCTACAGTCTCCAAAAGTTGAACCTTACATCAAAACAACAACCATCAACCCTGATTACATCTGTTTTCTGGGTATATATAGAGTTTCATTACAAAGATATTTTGTTATTCTAGGCGTGGAGGGATCATAATTGACCACCAACGGCTTTAACTGCCTGATGGAGTTTTCAGTGCAGTCTGCCTACTTCAGTGGATGGATTTGATCTTCTCGAATGCTCTGTTGTACTTCTCGGGCAGTTGGAGTGTAGTATAGAAGACATTCCATAACCGATAAATGCGTTTAACTGCTCGAGACACGTCCTTTTCTTCTCGGCCATCCTGTTTATTGAATGTGGTGGTTGAAGATTAACTGTGCAGAGTGTTGAATACTAGCCACCTTCTTCCTTTATGTGCATGGGACAGGCCAAAGACACAAAAACTACATGGGGAATGTATGGAGGACAAGGAATAAATATCAGCCGTTGGATCACATGGATGAAGGCAGAGATCTATCAACGGGAGACATTAGGAAGAAGCGGGAACAAACATTCCTAATCCGTTGGGTCTTGGGTGAATAGATCCAACAGTTATCGAGGGGCGGAAGGTACACGGAGCTTAGCGGCCAGGGAAAATAGTTTAAGTAGTGGGTGATATTGATCGCCCCTCTTTAGAGCCTACGATGGTAATCGTACATGGGCTCGTGATCACACTTATCGCATCACGCGTGGCAGATGTGACGGGACGAAAACCGCTTTCCCCGCGGACTAACGCATGGGCAGCTTATGGGCATGGGAGGTGCAAATGCCATCCGATCGCGATAGAGTAGATCGGACGGTGTGGAAGAGACAGGTAGGTTATTTGTAGCGAGGAGCTTTGGATCTTGTCGGGACTGATCGAACGGCAGAGGAGTGATTGGACAAGCCACTTTAACGGGCGTGACGGAGGTCATCGGATCAACACTTTCCTTTGATAATTTTGGGCCTTTACAAAGGGCGATTTGCGATAGCGATTAGATCGCATCACAATATCGCATTAGCGGAAGTCAAGGGGTGAACCTTTATACATATGCGATCTACGGTAGCGATTAAAGCCTGGACCCGACTACACCATTGTAACACCGTTTGATAGTAATATCGCATCTGATAGGTGCAATTAGTAATTGGTCATCGGTGATGTTACAGACATGACTTATAAAAGACCTCCTGAAAGCTGCAATTGTGATGGCGATTGAGAAATGAAAGCCCTAATTTATATCGTTGGGTCTTATGGAAGGCTTGAACTTCGCACTTAGGACTGGAGCTAAAAGGGGCTTTGTCAGATTTTGAAGGGTTTATTCGGGGAATGGAGAGGTTTTAGGGGTGAACAGGAAGAGGAAAAAGGAGAAAATGACCAGATGCGAGCTTTCCTTTCAAGACAACCAAGCAGAGCAAGCTTGTCTCTGACCTTAGAAAAACATTGTTGTATAGCAGAGCTAACACTCGCTACTTCTGGGGATGAGACCCTCCCTGTGAGGTCTCAAGAACTTGCAAATCAATGCCTTTTTTGTGAAAAACAAATTAGCAAAATTTCCTAGTGTTCCATTGGGCATAGAGTCTACTTTGCTTATGCTAAACTGATAAAACAAAATATTTACAACTTTAAGGCCCAAAAGACCTTAAACCACATAGATTTTCAGAAAACATCCATTAACTAAGCCATCAAAAACTGCTTCTCCTCCCATGATTTTCAGCATGAAGGTATTGTTCCCTTGAATCTAAGAAATGATAAAAGGCCCTGTCAGAAAGCATCAAATTTCCCATGGTTTCCTTTCTTTTCTTTCAATGCATCCCACTTCAGGACGAAGTCTCCAACTTGAAGATTATCAGATTTTGTCTTCTTGTCAAAAGCTTCCTTGATATTTTTCTGATGTGCTGCAGCCCTTTCAACTAGTTGTTCTCTAATTTGATGTACCTCTGCTAAATCAGTGATCCTTTTTTCCATGTCTTCCTCCTCATTTTTCTCTTGTTGCAGGAACTTTGCCACAGGGAGGGTTAACTGAATCGAGAATACAACCTCAGTGCCATATACCAACCTGAATGGAGAATTCGCTGTGGATTTCTTTATGGTCACTCTGTCGGCCCACAATGCATACTTGAGCTTAGAATCCCATTTCTTTTTGTTGTCCTCCAACAACTTTTTAATTATCCTTATCAGACTTTTATTTGAAGATTCTGCTAGACCATTGCCTTGAGGATAATATGAGGTGGAATGAACCAGTTTAATGCCCATTGAATCACACATATCCACCAATTCTTTTGCCCTAAAGGCTGCTGCATTTTATGTGACTAATTTATGTGGACAACCAAATCTGGTAAATATATGCTCTGTCAAAAACTTCATGACCTCATTATGATCAGCCTTTCTGGTAGGGATTGCTTCAATCCACTTAGTAAAATAATCAGTGGCTACTAATATCCATCTGTGCTAGCCACTGGAATGTGGATTGATTTCTCCAATGAAATCCAAGCCCCACTGCTGAAAAGGTCCTTTTGCATGTATTGGTTTTAAGGGTAGGGACCTCAACTGGTGTTTCCCTTCAAATCTTTGGCACCTGTCACAAGATTTAACAAATGAAAAGACATTAGAAAATAAGGTGGGCCAATAGTACCCAGCTCTGAGGATCTCGTGGGTTGTAGTTTTCCAATAATGGTGTCCTCCACACATGCTGGAATGAAACTGCTGCACAACTTCCATTGATTGTTCTTTGTCCAGACACCTCAAAAGCATTCCATATGGTTCCCTCTAATAGAGCAGATTTTCGTAGATGCAATATTTAGCTGCCCTTAGCTTAATAGTTCTAACTTGACTTTGAGTAAAGCCTAGAGGGATTTCTAGCTTCAACAAGAATTTAACTATTGCAGAATACCAATCACAAGAAGCTATATTTTCTGCCATTGAGTGCTTCCTGTCTGGTTCAGCTGCTTCCTCTTCTTCTGTTGGACCATTTTCTGAATTCGAGCACATGAGGTTTATGTCCAATGTTCTGCAATTTTCTTCAGCTAATAGTCTGGCAAGACCGTGACCTTTGACAAGCTTGGCGGGCTTTAGCTCTATATTAACTTCAATCATCTTTGCAATCCATTTAGCCCTTCTTCCATCAGCATCAAGTTGTGTTAAGACATCTTTTATTGCAACAGAGGATACATATGCAATTATCTTGGAATGGAGAATGTAAACTCTGAAAGATTTCAAAGACTTGATAAGCGCATATGCTTGTTTCTCAATAACGTCATACCTCAGCTCAGCATCCCTTAACGTTTTGCTGAAAAATGCCACTGGATGCTTTGAGCCTTCTTCATTTGCTTGCAATAAAACAGTTGCAAGGGTGTAATTAGAGGCAAATGAAAATATATGGAACTCCTTGTTGTAGTCTGGGCTACTTAGAGTGCAAGCTTCCATAATGGCTTTCTTAATGGACTCAAAGGATATCCTTGCTGCCTCAGTCCATTTGATCTCTGACCCCTTTCTCAACATGGAGGTAATATGCTTTACCAGTTCTGCAAAATTTGGGATAAACCTCCTCACAAAATTTATTTTGCCCAGAAAGGACTGGATGTCCTTCTTAGATCTCGGGACAGACAGTGTCTATATTTCTTTTACTCTTTCTGGGTCAATTCAGGCACCTACAGCAGAAACAATATGTCCCAACAACTTACCTTCTTCTAAAGCAGACTGTGACTTTTTAGGATTGACTGAAATCCCAAACCTTCTGCACTTCAGGAACACTTTCCTCAATTGCTGCAAATGGTCTTGATGGTTGTTGGAGTATACTATTATATCATCAAGGTAGATAAGGAAAAATTTATCCTTTTCTCCCACAAATGCTATATCCATAGCTCTCTGAAAGGTGGCTCCATCATTCATCAGTCCAAAATGCATCTTGGCATACATAAAAGTGCCCCAAGGAGTCGTGAATGCAATCATCTCTTAGTCATCTGGGTGCACTGCAACCTCATTAAATCCTGAAAATCCATCTAGGAACGAAATCACTTTGGCCCCTAAGACATTCTGCAGCAAATGCTCCATCTTGGGTTGATGGTTGTTGTTTTGATGTAAGGTTCAATTTCTAGAGATTGTAACTACTTTTATACTTGCAGCATCTGGTCTTCATTTTCAGCTAATACAAGCTTCTTTTGCTGCTAATTGCTCACTTTCCACTTCTATTCTATTCTAGGTTGTGCCTGTTATGCATTTGTTCATGTGCTTTTGATATTTAGCATTAGAGGGGTTGTCATCCCACCTCTGTGTTGAAGTCCAGTATGTATCATTGAATGTGTTATGTGGGTTTCTATTTACTTAGTGCCAGAGAGTTGTCATCCTGTTTGTGAATTAGGGGATAGATTTGTAGACCCCTTTACTGGTTGCAGCCAGCCATCACAGGGTCCTGTGCATCTGTTGGTGTGGTCAGTATTCTCCACACTCACCTAATCCTCAAACTATGACTAATTGGTGGTCTAAAGCCTTGTAGTTTGGCGGTGTTCACCCATGTCTGGAGTTAAGCATAATTGGAGTGGTTATCTGGCTTGAACAAGCATCATTCCTTCCATTCATCCATTTCCAACATTATGTTGAGTTTGTAATGTTCCCAAGCATCTCTAAAATACAACCTAGGAGAGTTTCTTGGGGTGATAACAGTGCCAACTTGGCACATGATCCAATCCTTAAGGAGCTCCTCTTGGGCTTGATGTATAAGTACACATGGTCCCCAACTTGAAACTCCTTAAATTCCCTATGTTGATCTGCATAACTCTTCTTCCTATCTTGTGTTTCCTTTAGATTCTTCTTGATAACCTACATTTCATGTTCCATCTCTCCCAACATGTCCAGTCCAATCAACAAAATGTTCACTAGATCACTCCGGCTGGTAGGAGCATTGCAACTCCACCCATGAAGTGCCTCAAATAGACTCATCTTCAAGGATTCTTGATACCCATTATTATACACAAACTCTACCAATTGAAGATACTCTTCCCACTTCCACTGTTGATGCATGACATACATCCTTAACATGTCCTCAAGAATCCTATTGATCCTCTCTGCTTGCCCATCTTTCTGCAGACGATAAGTTGTACTGAAATCCAACTTTGTCCCTAAGATTGTGAACAACTCTTTCCAAAACGTGGAAGTGAACTTGGAATCTATGTCGGATAAAATATTCTTAGGAACACCATGCAATCTCACTATCTCCTAGATGAAAGTGTGAGCTACCTTGTTGGCTAAATTAGTAGACTTCATTGAAATGAAGTGAGCTATCTTGGTCAATATGTCAAGCAAAACCATTATGGAATCATGTTGTCTATATTTCTTTGGAAAACCTATTATTAAATCCATGGAAATGACCCCCAATTTTCACTCTGGAATTAGAATCAGCTGCAACAAACCATCTTGATTCTTACACTCTACCTTATCTTACTGACAGTCGAAACACCTTGTGACAAACTCATCCACCTCTTTCTTCATATTTGCCTAATAGTAGAACTTCTTCATAGTTATCAATGTCTTTTGATATCCCAGGTGAACTGAATACAAATTAACATGAAACTCCCTCAAGATAAGCTTCTTGAGTTCACTATTTTCCAGCACATAGATCCTATCCCTAAATCTCACCAAACTATTTGTCATGAGATGATAATCCACATCTTGATCACCTTTAATTTTTTTTTGCAACCTATTCTTAATCTACTAGTACCTATCATCCTACTTCCCTGCCTATAAGAACTTATCATGTAAGTCCGTCCCATATGAATTCATAGTTGCAATGTGATTTACCTACACTTTTCTACTGAGATCATCCGCAACCCTGTTCTCTTTACCCTTAATGTACTTGATCTCGAAATAAAACTCACTAAGCGTGGCCAACCATCTAGCATTCCTGGCATTTAGATTAGATTGGTTAAACAAGTATATCATCCCATTGTGATCACTCATCAAAAAAAACCTCCTGCTAAGAAGATAATTACTCCATCTCTTCAATGCATGAATGATCGCTACCAACTCAAGATCATGAGTCACATAATTCTACTCATGTTCATTCAATTTCATTGACTTGTAGCATGCCACATGTCCCTCCTCCATAAGGGCTCCACCAAGTCCTCTCTTGCAAGTATCTGTACACACCACAAACTCTTTATGTGGATATGGAATCTTCAAGACTAGAGCATTTATAAGAAACTTCTCAAAACTAGTTGTATAATCTTCAGTCCATCAAACTTCTTTTCTTTTCACTACAAAGATGTAATAAGATAGACAATCCATGAGAAGTCCGTAATGAAATACCTGTAATAACCTACTAATCCCATGAATGATCTAACCTCATCAAAATTCCTATGGGCTTCCCACTCCATGATAGTTTTGATCTTTTCTGGGCCCACTGCTATACCTTCCTTGGAAACAACATGCCCCAAGTAATGAACTCACATCTGAAAGAAATTGCACTTACTAATCTTAGCATACAACTGATTCTCTCTCAACAACCTTAACACTATTGTTAGGTGCTCTACATGCTCTTCCTCATTCTTAGAGTATATCAATTTTTCATCAATGAATACTATAACAAACTTGTCAAAATAAGGACACATCACACTATTCATCAAACACATTAAAGTAGATGGAGCATGAGTAGGACCAAAAGGAACTAATAGAAACTCATAATGCCCATAACTGGTCTGGAAAGTAGACTTGTAAATATCTTCTTCTTTGATGTGTGCTTAATGATATCCCGATATCAAATCAATCTTCGAGAACATTGTTGCTCCCTTCAACTGATCAAATAAATCATCGATCCTCGACAACTGATACATGTTCGTGATCATCACATTTTTGAGTTGCATGTAATCAATGCACAAACTGAGAGTACCATCCTTCTTCTTCACAAACAAACTAGTGCACCCAAGGAAATAAAGTTGGGCTTATGCATCCCTTGTCAAGAATTTCCTTCAACTATAGCTTTAGTTCCACTAACTCGAGAATGCTCATCCTCTACAGTGCTTTTGATGTTGGTTTGCTCCTAATACTAACTCAATAGAAACTTCCACTTCCCTATGAGATGGTAATGCTGAAATCTCTACTGGAAATACATATTGACACTATTGTAGAACCGGATTTCTATTCAAGACTTAAACATCCTCAACATCCTTCTATTTTCCATTGGAAACATGCACCATGAATAATACACACACTTTCCTACAACTACACTTTGCCTTCATAGGTGTAACGATTCTTATTGATGTAGGCTTCTTCTTTCCCTACAATATTCTCTTCTCTCCATCATCATCCAAGCACTCAGTAGAATTCTTGTAACAATCTACCTTAATCTTATGAAGGCACAACAAATCCATACCCAAAAGCATATTGTATGATTCTAATGGAAACATGTTTAGATGTGTTGATGTAGAAATACCATTTAGCTCAAATGCACAAGCTCTCACCCAATGATGAACTCTTTTCTTAGTACCTATATGCAACTATACAAACCAAGACTTTGTGTGCACTTCTTTACTCAAGCCACACTTATCCACCAAGTCAGGATTAACATAATTATAATTAGATCCAATATCAATCAAAATGGAAACAACTCAATCACAAAGCTTACCTTCTATCTCAATAATGGATTCCTAGTGATTTGCCTACTTGTTATCAAATGATACATAAATCCGAGGAATGCTTTGACCAACATCCCCAACTATCTGCACCTCCTAAGCACTATAAATATGAGGTTTTCCACCCTAATACATTGGAAAATCCTTCCTACGGTGATCTTTACCACAAATCCAACACTGCAACGGTTCTCTGCCACTATCCTTATTCTGCTTCTCTCCAGGTTGAGGTCCATGTCTCTTCCCTATTGTACTATACTTCTTGTAAGGAACAACATTTTATTTCTCACCTACATCCTCAAGTCTTTCTCACTTTAGTGGCAATTTCCTTTAATTTTATCATTCCCTTTCTACTATCGCTTACGCTCAAACTTATGATTTGATTTCTCATAACAATGCCTCAACTTCCCAATGAATTCATCCAGTGACAGAGGCTTATCATACTCAATATGATCCTTGAATGCTAATGGAAGTCCATTGATACATCTATGAACCTACATCTTCTCTTCCTTAAGATTTGCACATACCTCAACAACTCCAAGAACATAGTTGTATACCAATCATCAGTCATAGATCCTATCTTAAACTCATAAAACTCCTTAGCCTTGTTGTCATGGTATCTCTCTGACACATACGTCTTTCAGAAGTCTTTTAAATTCATTCCATTTCAAATCCTTTATCCTGATGCCTCTAATGTGCTTCACATCTTCCCACTAGATGTATGATTTTCCCTTGAGACTGAAAATAGCTATCATGGCCTTCATGTTCTCTGTATAGTCATGTACTTCGAAGAACTTCTTCATTCCAAGTAGACATGCCTCTGTATTTGCTGGGTTCTTCAAATATCCATCAAATATAGGAGGCTTGGCTTTATTTAACTCATCCATCAAGTGTCTCCTCTCACTCCTCCTATAAGGATGATAGCGATGATAACCATGGCACCTGTTTGAACCAGAACTAGAATAGAAACCATAACCACTAACTCTCCTATTAGGTGTATCCAATAACCTACCATCTCTTATTGTATCATACCTATCCAACCCGTGCCCTTCATGAGACCTGCTACCATATCCCCTATTAGTTCTTTCCTCCTGCCCATAATTGATTCATGGTTTTCCCTATCTTTGCAAATTTGATTAGCTATGAAGTAATGCATTGACTTTTGCATGCTTTTCCTATGCCTTGGAAAGTCTTTCTAGTGACTGAATGATCCTATCATTATCTTCCTTGCAACTTATGATTTATGCCTTTAGACTTCTTAAGATATCTACTATGTCAGGAGAGTACTCTTCCCAATGTTGCTCAACTGACTTATAGGGACAATGACATTAACTTTAATCCACCATTTTTCTAGTCATCTCTAACCTTCTTCTTCCTGTAAACATACCATGTTAGATAAACCAAATATAAACATAATCATGCGTACCTTACTGAAGTTCAGGGGAGCTATCTCGTATGTACATTTAGTCCAGATTAGCATGATACATATATATACATATTCATATCAACATGTTAACACTATGCATGATAACACTAACCGCATACAATGACCTCATACATGACAACCATAACCATGAAAATGCATGCATAACGACATGCCTCTAGCCCATCCATTCCAAATATTTGAACCATGCTCTGATACCAATCTGTAACACCCCCTCCCCACATTTACCCGCTTTTACAAGATCTCTGGGTAAATGTGAAGTAGAGTGCCACTATGACATGACCCAACCTCCTATCTCTAATTAAGGAAGTGGGGCCTACAAACTGACCAATGACTAACAACTCACAACATCCCTAAGGGCTATAGTATACTCAGTTTTATGAAACCAGCTTCAAGAAAGATAGAAAAGATAGATCAACGCCTTAGAATTCAGCCCCTTTGAGGGGGCAACCTCCTTTACATTACATAAATGAAAAATTCTTGGATGATTCAAATGACAAAACCTCCTTTCTATATATAGTAGCCTAAGGAGTCACAATATAACCCAGCCAACCTAACAATAATAATATAAATCCACAAAAATAACAATAGAGGGATTCTATGGGGCACAGTAAT
>APFE031489901.1:42308-61618 GCA_000404065.3 Pinus taeda
TTCCCACCAATGCATTACAAGATATGGTCAGATTCATTTCTTCTTTATCTAGGCTTTGTTCCTGGAGTATATCCTCTTCTTTTAACCTTTCTTGCTCCTTTTATTCTTCCTCTTCACAATCTATGGAGAATAATTTATTCTCAGCACACTTATGACATTTAGTGTATTTGCTATCACAACTGTAACAAAGCCCTTTTGATCTTTTTTCTTCCAATTGTTGTGTTGTCAACCTTATAGGTTGTGGAAGACTAGGGGCAACAATATTTATAGTTGTGAGTGGTATGCTTCCTGGTTGCGATAATTTTGCTTTCCATTTTTCTTGCTAACCTGAACACTTTCTCTAATGAATCAGGTTCCCAAAGGCGAACATCATGTTGGATATTATCCTTTTAAGTCCCTATGAAAACATCAATCCTATGCTCCTCTGGAATATTTTTACCCTTATGTTCAATTTTTGGAACTCCTCAATGTGCTCCATTATTGAACCCTTTTGTTTGAGACTTATCAATTGGTTAAAAAAAGTGTTGCTTTTTGTATCCTCATAACGTGCTGTCAATTCTTCCATAAAAATTGTCCAAGTGATAATTTGTTTACGAGAGCAAAGCCATTGATACCATACAAATTGATTTGGTTCCAAATATAAAGTTGCAATACGTACCTCTTTGTGTGTTTTGCACATTATTGAGATCGAAAAATTGCTCCATCCGTAATATCCATGTTGCGGGATCCTTGCCATCAAACTTCCTCATATCGATTTTTTGAATATGGTGGGTCTTCGATCCAACATTAGAGTCTATGAAATCATGATTAATACTTCTTTTGTTCGCATCATGAGTTTCCTTTACTACCTTTTCACCATTAGTAAGTATTTCTTGTAGAAAATTTGTCAAATCTGTCTTCAAATCTGCCATGTTTGTCTTAAAATCTCTCTTCAAATCTATCTTCAAATCATCCATCTTAGCTTCCACGCCCTTTATCTTAGATTCCATGCCATTTATCTTAGCTTCTGTAGCTTTTGTGAGGCTAACATTTTTGCACTTGGTCTTGTAATTTTGATATATCATGTAGCATTTCTTCCTCTTCTTCATGAGTCATGCTAGAGCTTTCAGGTTCCTTACTAGGTGTTTGCACTTTCTTTCCTCGAGGCATCAGTTACTGATAATAATGCTCTACTAGCCCTTTGAATTCCTTCAAAATAAATTTTCAAATCAATCTTAAGCAAAAATTTAAAAGAATCTACACACTTTTTTTTTCACTTTGTAGGAGCTCGATATTGTCTCTGATGTATCTCTGCACTTTCAAAACATCTCGTTCTGAAATTGTGACCTGTGGTAGCCCTCTGTGTCCTCTTTCCAATGCCACCAATCTGATCCAAATTGGATTCTCCAAGGAATAGTTATGCGAAATCTCCCACAGTGACCTGATTATAGACTAGTTCAGTAGAGCGAACTTGTACGACGTGCCACGAGTCACTGTTTCGACCTTTAGCTTTGAAAAATATATAGAAGAAACTACAATCTGTCCTCTTTCTGCACCTTCTGACAAAATTTCAATCCAATGATCAGATAAAAAGTTATGCTGATTTTCCCCAGGTCACCTGTTTGGAATATAATTCAGGAGTCTGCAAAAAGACCAACTTCCTCAGATCACATCTCCACAAATATAGCACAAAAATCTATGAAATGCGGACCTGAGATTTAGCATGATGTCTTCTCAAATGGGTTTTTTTCACCTTCTAAAACATTGTAGAAAAACGTTATAGCGAAATGCAACGATGACCTGTTCGGAGCAGCGAAACCCTAGAATCCAAAGCTCTGATACCAAATTTTATGAAACCAACTTCAAGAAAGATAGAAAAGATAGATCAACACCTTAGAATTCAGCGTCTTCGAGGGGGCAACCTCCTTTACATTACATAAATGAACAATTCTTGGATGATTCAAATGACAAAACCTCCTTTCTATATATAGGAGTCTAGGGAATCACAATATAACCCAGCCGACCTAACAATAATAATATAAAGCCACAAAAATAACAAGAGGGATTTTATGGGGCACAGTAATAACAATATGGGGACAATAGGGGCACAACAATATTAATAAGAGGTATAACTACAATAGTAATGGGGTAATCACTAGTATTATAGGGACCCGACACTCAGAGGCCAAAGAACCTCTAAGTGACCAAACCTTGAGTTGGGGCTCCTTTTTACTGACCTATGCTCCCAATTGCATACATGACAAGGTGTGGGTGCCATTCAAAGGCCTCCAATAGCATGCACAACACTGCTTCCATGCGGTTGTGACCCAACTTGCCCAATTCAAAGGGTGCGGTCTTGAGATCTGAGCCACAATTCCAAACCAACCTTTAGACCACTGCCCATAACTACCTAAGACTTCTCAAAATGATAAATGACATAATGACAAGGCTAGACATACAAATTTGAGTCAAAAACTTTACTTAGACAAACCAGAACATACTAGGCATTTCATCAAACACATGGTAAACATGTGAGCTATAGGCCATGAATGCATCTCTTATCATAAGGGTTTGTGATCCATTTTATAATCATAAAGAAGACTCAATGCCATCTCCACATAGTTGCAATTACACTCATTAGTCCATGCATTCATCAACCAGCCATATCTTATCAAATCTTGAACAAGTCATACCTAGATAACATTACAAATCCATGCTTATAATCAACCTATAACCATATTATTAACCATGATAGAACAACCATCAAATCATCACAATAAAAAGTACAAGTGTTCATAGATTACAATAGGAAAATAGCTCTTATTAAATTATGTAAAATCCAAACAAGTCAAGGACTTCCACATACCACCCAACCGTAAACTGGGCTAAACCAAATCTTTCTTTTAGCCAATCACCCATGTGCCATATTCCAAGCATGAATGTGGGATCTCAAGACATAAACAACTAGGGCTTCCTAGAGATTAAACCACCTCCACCCTCAGGCTATCGCAATCTCGCCAAAACCAGTCAAGAGATCACAAAACCCAAGCAAGACTGGATGCCTCAAAGTTTCTTCACCATTACCTTGAGGAATTTGTTTGTCTCCACCCACCTATCGAGGGCCTCCTGGAGATTAAACCACCTCCACCCCCAACTGTTGGGAATTTTCCTAAGACCACCTCACCTAGTTCCAAAACCTTCCAATAATCCAAAGCTTAAATAGAAATGAATCTCGTCACATTATGGCTATCCAGGAAATGGAAAGGAAAGGTTGAAATCATTGTCAAAACTAGGAAAAACCCATGCCAATGATAGAAAATGAACCAAATAAACAAATGCATGAACCATGAATTCACACCTTAGCTAGAAAATCACACATGCAACTTGTTACCCGCAAAATCTTCCTACTGAAGTTGTTGATCCAAACTTCTCCTGGTTTGTCCTTGCTTTCCTTGCTTGTCCTTTTCCTTCCTTTGCTTTCTTTGTCCTTCCTTTGCTTTCTTGCTTGCTTTCTTATCTTGGTGCTTTTCTCCTCTCTGAAGCAAACTACAAAACCAAACTGGAAAAAGGCTTCAAATTGATACTTTGATGCCTTTTTATTATTGATGCCTCTAATTTCTTCATTTTCCTTCTCATGCAAATTTTTGACCCTTCATCTCCCTTTTCTCCTATTTTATTTTATTTTTATAATTAAATGCCAATAAATGTTTCTTTTTCTTTGTCAATGCCTTTGCCAATTTCCTTAGCCATAAATAAACCAAAAGTGACACCCACTAGGAATATTGGTCTCATTCAGCTTGGAATACGTGTCCCATGACCTTGGTCTTATTATTTTTCCTTTATTATACTATATTACATGAACTTCTAACCTCGGGTTGTTACAGTAAGAGGGTTAAAACTACTAAACCACAACTTCATCCAAAGCCCATATCTTCCCCAAAACTAGGGTCTTTGTTCAAAAACCCTACAACAATCTTGATGATCCTTAAATTATACCATAAAAAAACATTCGAGCAAAAAAATAGATTTACATTCAAGGTCCAAGTCTGATGCACCTATTCCTAAAACACAGATGTCGAAGGCCAAAACCCATTAAAACAACAAATAAGGGAATTGGGAAAAATTTCCGCCCAGGAAATGTCAGATTAAGTATGATCCACTTTAATAGATGGAGTGTCTTCAACCTGATCCATAATAAAGGCTAGCCCTGCGAGCTCTTTACAAATTAAATGAAGAAAACTCAACGCAAGGGCATCCTTAAATTGCCTAGCCTGAGAAGCGGGGGTTACACCTCAACCTTTGGTCACACCATTTAATCTTGAAAATAAGAAGATGGTAGTTTCCTTGGTTATGTTGTAATATCTGAGTAAATTTCCTTCTTGAAGTTTTCCACTGCCATGAAGGAGGCGCATAAAAATGGAAAGGATTCCTATCTAATCTTGAATTCTAGAAGTGGTCATTTATACTAGATCGAATTATTTTACCTTAATACAAAAAGTACTTTAGAAAAAGGCCTCATGAAAATTGAGAAATGCAAGAGATCTTAAGGAAAAACCTCAGCATGGATGAAGGAAGAGCCTTGTGGAAAAACCAAATTCCCCTTAGTAACCATAACTTTCTCCTTCTCGTGAGAATCAGAGGAAGTGAAATGTTGCACACGACCATCAAAGAGATAACAATCAGTCACAATGACGACAACAACAACAACGATAAGGGTCAGCTCGAAGGGGTTAGTAGAAGATCTAGGGTTGGCTATCATGTAAGTTATTTCCATTAATGATTTTTATTTTCTAATAATTATTATTATTATTATTGTGAATAAGATGTATTTTATTACTGTATAGTAGCGGTATTTACAAGAAATGGATTATGCAAGACTACGTCTCCAGCACAAGAGCCAAAGACCTTGGCCAAACTAACAACCATATTGACAGAATTATAGTGAATCTTAACAAAAAGGAAGCTCCATTTACTATGAAATTTACAATAGTTAGAACTGAGAAAACTTTTAGAAATCAAAACTGAGGTTGACTCCAAAAAGAAACTAGAATACTGAGATAACAAAAAATTGTCTAATCCCAAGCCCTTTATTTTCTATGCCAAAGTTGTCGCCACTTTCTCTACAGTGATCCCTAACCTAAAGGGAAGAAGAGATAAAAAGGATCTTGTCGTGCACCTTAGGGATTGGTGACGACTGGGTCATCTTCTAGGATAATTGGTTGTTCATGGGTATTTCCTTCCTGTGGCGCCATTGTTGTCGAACGGTTGGAGGAAGCACCCACTACTTCTTTCTTCACACTAGGGGAGCTGTCAACAAGGGAATGAATTTTTTCAGTAGCTCGTTTCTTTAAAATAGTGTAGTGTGGAGAGTCTCTTGTGACAAATCATCAGTGGTGGATAGACTCCCAAGTAAACCACGAATTTTTTAGTAAGGTTATCAATTTCGTCCTCCACCACCTTTGAATGCTCTACCTACTCTTGCATAGCCAGGCCGAGGATAGTCTTCATTTGCCACCAAAATTCAATGGTATGCATATAGAGATTTCCCCTTGCTCTTGAGAGAGTAGGGTTCAGGATCCATGTGAAGTTATTTGTGATTTCTTCCGGGGAAACTCCTCTTCTGAGAGCTCTAGATTGAGCCTCTAAATTCGCTATTATTTCCTAGGTTTTGGGGTTCACAATGACAGAGAAATTAAGATATGTGCGCCTTGCAGAAGACTCTATGTGAGTAGTGGGAGGGGGAACTAAGGTGTTCTAGCGTGAGGATTCACAACCATTGCCGCGCCCCCAACTGGGGGCCGGACTAGAACTTCGCTTGTGCGCCATGAGAGGGGAAGGGGTGGACAGTAAGCTTGCAACCGGGGGGGGAGCAAGAAATACAAGGCACTGGAGCGGGGAAGATGACAAGGAGGGGAGGGTGAGGGGAGGGGATTAATAGGGGAAGGAGATCTTCAATGGGTGGGGATATTAGTAGAGGGGAATGAAGGTGGTGGAGAAGGTAGTAGAGTTAGGTGGTGGAGAAGGTACCTTGCAGGGCTGATAGGAAAGAAGGACGATGGTCACATGGGAGATCAGAGCCAAAGAAGGTTTGGTTAGCACAGCTATCAAAAGGAGCTTGGCACGGGGTAGATAATCCTTAGAATTGTAGGCTTTCGAATGTCTTTCTCCATCATTGAAGTGACTAGAGATACTTGAATGGTTAATGCCCGTTTTTCCTATTATCCTTTTCATTTATGGCTTCACATTGCTTATGGAGATCACCATACTCCAGTTCCTGCCAGGACCTTGACCATAACCGGTAGTTACCCATCATGCCCTTGTTTGCCAACCTGTCCGCTAGCTTGTTCCCTTCTCATCGAATAGCCTGGAAGTGAATATCATCCATGCTTTCTATATTGTTGTTAATTCTTTGTAGGATTTTATTTAGTCTCCAGTTGTCAGACACCTTGGCAACATCCATACCATGCTGAAGTTTCCTACTTGCTTGTGTCACCAAGGTTGAATCTCCTTCTATGATTAGTTGCCTCAAATTATAACTTTTTGTGATGGCGATCCTATGTTCCAGAGCGAGAGGTTCGGCCGAAATATTGGTAGAGGTGTCAAGATTTCCCTCATAAATCGTTATAATTCCCCCCTGAGAATTTTTTGAAAACCCCCCCAAATCCCGTAGTGCCTAGATTGCCTTTTGCTGCACCATTGTAGTTCAGCTTAAGGTTTCCCAACTCCAAAGGATACCAAGTGACAGCACGTCCCCTGTTTCTCGAGATGGTGGAGGCAATGGGGGCATGAGTGTGATGAAGATCTAATAGGGTTAGAATGCTCAAGTCTAAACAGTTGGGAGGTTCGATGGGACCATGCAGAATAGAGGAAGCCATAGATTCCTGAATTACTTTCTTAAAAATAGAGAGGGTGATTTCCTCCTGATGAGAGATTCCTTGGAAGATTCTGGCATTTTTTTCCTTCCAAAGCACCCAGCAAATGATTCCACGAATGAGGTTCCAAGCCCTGTTAATAAGGGGGTTTGGGGAGAGAGAGGATCTCTAATTTTCAATGATGTTAAGAATTGAGGAGGGAATCTGTGGCTCTAAAGACCAGAAACACCCAATTCCAAATCTTGTTCACGTAGGGGCATTCATTCATCATGTGATTTGTTGTTTTTTCATTTAGCTTACACAAATTTCATCTAGAGGGTCCAATGAATCCCTTTTTTTGAGATTAGTGAGAATTTTCATGTGCATTATGAGCCATAGAAAGATCGAGATTTTTGGCCAGCTTTTTCTTTCCCACAAAGATTTCCATTTTTGTTCCGATTGAAGATGGTCATGGAGAGAAATAAATCTATAAGATTCCTTTAAATGAAAGTTCCCAACCAGGTTTTTCCCCCATCTTATCTTTTCATCTGAGGTGTCGTAAAGTATTTGTCTTTTTTGGAGTTCACTCGAGAACTCCAGCGAAACCTGAGGGTTGATTCGGGGTTCCCACTTGTTCTCATCTAGCCATTCTCTCCACCTACTACTTCCATTGTTAGGTTTCCAATAGTGTCTAACCCTGATTTTGCCCTTGTTTTGCATTGTGTTTCTGATATGTTTAAATTGTTCCTTATCAAGTTCTGGCCCTTGTTGCCACACATCTTCCCAAAAAAGGGCCTTGTCCCCATTGCTCTATTTTCCCATGCCTGATTCCAAATAACTGATCCCTTTATGCTCCCATTGAGCCTAATGATTTGTTCATGCGAGTGGGTGGGGGCATATTTTGCCTTCCATAGGGTACCCCAGGGGGAGTTTGGATTAGCTATCCAGTGCCACACATTTTTAGTTCCCAAGGCTTTTCCTAAGATCTTAGGGTCCCTGAGTCCAGGGCCTCCATCTTTTTTTGGTTTACATATTTTTTTCTCAAGTAACCAAGGCTCACTTTTGTTTCTTTTATGAGCCTCTCCACAAAAATTTCCTTTGCATATTTCTAATTGTGTAGGAGATTGCTTTAAGGGCAACCAAGGTAGAATACAAATAGTGAGGAATTGCTTGTAATACCAATTTCACTAGTATGAAGCGACCTGCCATATTTAGTGATCTGAAGGTCCAATTGGCTAGCCTTTTTTGCATCTTGATTATCAAAGCTTCCCAAGTAGAGCGAGCCAAGGATTTGTCAGTGAGGGGAACACCGAGGTATCTAGAGGGGAGATTACTTCTTTGAAATTATAGGATTCTAGCAATATTTCCTTGAATAGCCTGAGGGGTATTGAAGAAGAACAACTTGGATTTTTCTTGATTGATGGAAGTGCGAGAGGCTGCAGAGAAGTCAAAGAAAATGGCCTTGAAGGATAAGGCTTCTTTTGTTGTAGGGAGACCCATGAGTAGAGTGTCATCCACAAATTGTTGGTGCATGGAGGGAGGAGCGAAGGTGTAAAGCATAAGGCCGGAAAGGGCATTGGAAGAAGAGGCAGTGGTGATGGATCAGTTGAGCCCTTCTGCCATTATGACAAAAAGAAAAAGTGAGATTAGATCTCCCTGTCGGATGCCTCTAGAGGGATTCAAGGGCTAAGAGGTGGATCCATTCAGGAGAACTGATAAAAAATCCCATAAGACCATCGTCGTTATCCATTTTATACAATCTTTGTGAAAGCCAAAAGATGTCAGGACCTATCTCATGTAGGCCTAACTGATTTTGTTGAAAGCCTTGGACATGTCCAATTGAATCATCATACTGGGTTTTCTTTGGACATTAAGAGTGTGGATTAATTCATGGGAAAGGATTATGCTATCCATAATTTTCCTTTCTTCCACATAGTCGGTTTGGTGTTGGGAAATCAAGAGAGGTAGGATAATTTTTAATCTGTTAGCCAAAAATTTAGAGATAATCATATATATGACATTGCAGAGGGTTATGGGATGAAATTTGTCTGGGGAACCTGCGTTGTCTCCTTTAGGAATTAAAGTGAGAAAGGTGGCATTAAGGGCTTTTAGGACAAATTTTTAGATTCTAGATTCCTTCACCAAGGCATGAACCTCATTTTTAAACATAGACTAGCAAGCTTTGTAGAAGTCAATGGTGAACCCATATGGGCTTGGCGCTTTCCCGATGGGCATAATCATGACTACCTCTTCCACCTCTTGCAATGAAACCTTTCTCAGAAGCATTTTGTTGTGTTCCTCAATGAGGATTGAAGGAATGTGGTTGGTGATTTTTTGAATGTTCCATACCCAATCATTCCTTGGCTCTGTGAAGAGAGTTCTGAAGTACTGATTTAATTCCTCTTCCATTTCCCCATGAGAATGGATAAGGTTTCCTTCTCTCTTATTTAGAGCTACTATTCTGTTATTCCTTCTGTGCTAGATCATCGTTCGATGGAAGAAAGCAGTGTTTCTCTCCCCACACTTAAGCCAATTTATTCTGGATTTTTGATGCCTTCTCTTCTTGTAATGCCCTTTCCTCCCAACTCTTTTGTAGCTTGAGCTCTTCTTATTTTCTTTGATCTATGATACCCTCATTGATGTTTTGTTGCTGGAGGAATTCCATTTTATGCTCCAAGTTCCTTTTGTCGGTGATTATGTTGCCAAAGGTTTTCCTATTCCATATTTTGATTCATCTTTGATGGTTTTCAATTTCTGTTGAAATATGTACATCTTATTTCTAGTGGTTGGCCTCGAGTTGCTCCACCATTCTCTCATCTTGTCCAAGAAGTCCAGGTGCTAAAACCAAAATGATTCGAATCTGAAAGGTTTGTTGTTTGGGCCACGTGAGATATGAAGCTTCAGGGTAATCGGCCAATGACCAGAACCATATTGAGGGAGAATTCTAGCCTCTGTTTCCCAGGAGGTGACATAGACTTATTCTGAGAGGAGGAATTGATCTAGCTTAGAAGTTATTTGTCTTTCTTCCCCTCTTCTATTATTCTAAGTATATGTGCCATTACTTGTAGGAATATCTATGAAACTGAGTCTTT
Source organism: Pinus taeda (assembly GCA_000404065.3). NCBI lineage: Eukaryota > Viridiplantae > Streptophyta > Pinopsida > Pinales > Pinaceae > Pinus > Pinus taeda. The sequence goes on from APFE031489901.1 coordinate 52,231, forward strand.
CTATGGTGGATAGAAAGGCTTCTGAATCCCTATCTTTTCCCCTTTATTTTCCCCGAGATTGGTTATCATGTCAAAGTCCCCTACAAGGATTTTAAAAGGCCGATGGATGGATTCCAACAAATTGGAAATACTTTGAAGCATCTTGATACGATCTGCAACTTTATGGGGGGCATAGATATTTGTAACACAGATGCTCTCATTGGAACCTATGATTCTCAAGACAATGGTGATGGAGTGATGAGTTGCGATAGAGAAGATGGGATCGTACTCGAGGTTTTCCACGTAGTCTTTATTCCTCCTACCGATCCGATGGCAGAATTGGCTATGTAACTATAGTTTTGGAAGCAGTTTTTTTCTAGGAGAGGAAGGTGGTCTAACTCCAATTTCGTTTCTTGAATGAGGAGGATATCAAGTTTATCAACAAGAATTCTATTTTTCAAGATTCTTTTCTTTCTTGAACCATTATGTCCTCTAATATTCCAAGTGATGCAATTCATTGGTAAAGAATGGGGGTCAAGGCTAGAGCCTTTACCTTTCCTTCATTGACGAGTCTAACTCCCAATTCTTGAAAAAGCAGGCTGATGGTTTTTCTTCCTTCTATGACTTAAACCTTTTGGACTATACCTTCCTACTACTATGTTTACCATAATACCTTCTAGTAATTATTATTAAGCTAATTAAATAATTTATTTTCAAAAAATCTAAGTCTTAACATATTTAAACTATATTTTTAATGTATAGTATTTACTTGAAAATCTAAATCTTAATATATTTATATTTTCAACTTTATTATATAAAATCATATAGTAATTATCATAATTTAAAATATTTCCAAATTAATATAGTACATTTAATCATCATTTTCTGTAAATACTGTTAAATAACTTTGAATGGGATAGGGGGAGTGAAATGCAAGGCTATGTTTTTTCATCTTTATCATCAATTTTTTATGTTTTGGTGTGTGAATATATATGAATTAATTTTGTTGAAATTTTATAGAAATAGATAAAAATTATAAATTTGAATCGATATACATATATATAAAAGAATGTTGAATTATTTTATGGCAATCTCGAAGTTTAAATAATATAAAATCACAATTTAAAAATATATATATATATATATATAGATATATATTATAAAATTTCAACCCAAAACAAAACTTCAATAAACGTGTAATTATACGTTATTAATGATTAATAATATGTATAATTAACAAGGAGTGCACCGAATTTTGGAAAAAAAATCTTGCACCTCATGGTGCAAGATTCATTACAGCCTCTTAATCTGTTTATATGCTTAAACCATGCACGGTCACATTAAACAGTCACATTATGATTTTTAATGGAAGAATACGGGGTTTTTAATTTGTTAACAAAATATACTTCAATTTATTAAACTTTTAAATTTTTAATTAAATACTTGTTATTTTAATTTATTATTTTTCACAGTTGGAAAATTTATCATGAAGTGGCCAAATTAAAAGTTTGACTTATATTGTTATTCAAAGAAAATTATATCGTCTGTAACATTAATAGGTAGATTATCACTCTTGTCAAAGTGGGTCTTGAAATGTTAAATTGTTTCCTTATATCCTAGGGAGATCAACTCTTAGCCCAGCAAAGCAGTTTTAGAACATACTTCAGCCACTTTTAAGTACTTGTCATCTATTAACTAGATCAAACAAATCATGCACTGTTTAAATTTTTTTTGTTTTTTTATGGCTAAATATCATATACATTAATGAATTAATTTATTTTTTTATTTTTTATTTTATTTATTTTAATGATATAATTTGAATAAAATTGTGGTTTTTTTTTTTTTTAATGTATTTTTTGAATGTTATAAATAAATTAACACTCCACCAAACTTTTAAAACCTTTAAATTATATAAATTTATATTAAGTCAAATTTGAAATTCCAAAAAATTTCAATCAAAATTTAAATCATAATCAATAAAAAATTATTTTAAAATAATTAAACTAGTATTAATATTTTATATTTCCAAAAACTTCATATATTTTATATTAACAAATCAGGTCACTGATCGTGAAGTCCGTGAAAAAACATATTACAATTTTAATATCTTTTTAATATATATTATGCTTATTTAATATTATTTTAATGATAAAAATATATGTGTTTTTAGTATGAGGTTATAAATTCAAATCCAAAAGAAAAAGAAATAGATTTGGTACAGTTCTATAAAAACCTATACCAAGAATGAATTTGGGTGGGGAGCCTGCTCCTTGAGTCTTATCATAAGGAGTTGAAGATGTTGATTTTGAAAGCATGTGGAGAGGAAAATACAATATTTTATAAATTTTAATATTCAAAATGTTGGGTAAATATAAGTTTTCTTTATCTCGGACAAAAAAAAAATAAAAAAAAAACAATTTGGTAATATGTATTAATATATTATTTAATTATTAATATTGTATTTAATTAAAAGTTGATTTTTATAAGTTTTACTAAATTTGAAAAGTAAAAACTATTATAAATGTAGCTTAATTATTAGTTATGTGTCTTTATTAAACATTTTTTTTGTTAAGTTTCTTGAATCAGTAGAATTTTTTGATAATATATTTCAGTTGATAGTATGTAGAATCCAAATGCTCTAAAAATTTGCAAAGCATTTAAATCTATTTAAATAAAAAATACATTTAAATACTCAAATTCTAATATTGATAAAATATATCATAAAATTAAAAATTAATTAATAATAACACTAATAATAAATTACCATTTATTTATATAATACTAAAAATCAATCATTTTCATATAGTCATACCACAAACCATTTTGTATGAATACCCCTTTTACATAACTATTTTATTACAAACTTGATTTTCAATTAACAAAAATTACTAAATAAATAAAAATGTTTGAATTTTTTTCTAAATCACCTAACATGTTTATGTCTTCATTTTGATGGAGCGCATTTTTAAGAAAACTACTATTTGAATCAATCTTAATGTATTTTCAATATAGTGATACCACAAACCATTTTGTATAAATACCCCTTTACATAATTATTTTATTATAAACTTGATTTTCAATTAACAAAAGCTACTAAATGAATAAAAATGCTTGAATTTTTTTCTAAATCGTCTAACATGTCTATGTCTTCATTTTGATGGACTGCATTTTTAAGAAAACTACTATTTGAATTAATTGTAGTGTATTTGTTATAAGTTAGTTTTAGAATTTTTAGATATATATTTTCTAATTAAATTTGTGCAAAATCTGAAAAGATAGAATAAGAAGAAAAAAAATATTGTGATTATTTTTTTTTCTAAATCATCTAACATGCTTATGTTTTTATTTTGATGAAATGTATTTTTAAGAAAAATACTATTTGAATAATCCTAGTGTATTTATTATAAGTTAGTTTTGAAATTTTTGAGTGTATATTTTCTAATTAGATTTGTGCAAAATCTGAAAAGAAAAATTAAAATAAAAAATTTGAATAGTGAAATTTTGACAATCTGATACTTCAAGTTTTCAGGAAATTGAATATATACACACTTAAAAATACATTAACCTAACAAAATTACCAATCAAAAATTATGTTAAAGACAACATTTTTCAATAAAACCATGAAAAAATTATACACATGTCATAATTATTTGAGCATTTATTACGATTGAAAGATTGACAACTTTACCAATAACTGAGCTCAACCAATCACTGTATCTTAATTATTGAGCATTAAAGCATTGTCGAAATAATGGCATTAATATATGCAGTACTAGGTTCAAAGAATGACTCAAAGAAGTTTTGGCTTTGAAAAAGCTAATATCAAAGGATTATAAAAGAATTTATGTTGGAAGGATAAAGTTCTGTTTCGGTTTTTCTTATTAAATTTCTGCACAGAACTGTGCTGATCAGCCTCTGCAATGACCAGTGGGGCACTACATCGTGATAAATTTATGACCAACCTAATCGGTTTGACTCTCCAATTCATTTCGGATGTGACTGCCTTGCCATTTCGGTGGCCATCTTTGAATGGCATAGCAATCTGGCCTGCCCACACTAACTTTTAGAGACCATACGTAGAGCATCTCTTGAGTATTGATTTTCAGCATTTCAGAGATGATTGTCTCCAATTTGCATATGTCTGGAGTATTGATTTTCAGCATCTCAGAGTTGATTGCCTACAATAAGCATATGGATGATTGCCTGCAATCTGTACATGTATTTAGTATATTTTAATGAGAAGTTTAAATAATTGTAGGGTAGTATACAAAAAGAATATAATATCACAATGATAATAATTTAAGTAAATATGTTAAACAAGTTAAAGTTTAACGGTGAAAAGTAAAGAAATTTTCACTATGGGTGAGGCCCAATTCTTGTGAGGTTTATATATTTAGAAAGTTATTGGACACCTTAAACAGTGAAACTTATGGTTGACTCAGAAAGATTATATTAATTGTATATTAATTGACTCGTGACATATTTACACATAAGTGAATCAAAGTCCACTCTTATCCTTCTTTACAAACTAGCACCTGGTTAGTAGTTTGAGTAGTTAGGAGCACGGTTTATTATCCCATCTACCTAGGGTCAATGCCAAGGGACATGTTTACCCACACAAAGTCTTGGCTTTTCTAAGTCATAAGTCGTTGAATATCTTGCTTGCCATCCATTAGATATACTCTTGGTGTTATAGTGGCAGCCAAAAGATTTGACCTTGACCTCACCCCAATTACTCCAACATGTTAGGGATTCACCATGGTTTAAAAAAACAAAAGTCAAATCCTCCTAGTTGAATTGGATTTAGAGCCAAGATTAGTAAGATTTAAATTCTCCTATATATATATAATGCAGAGTAAGATTTTTTTTTCCCATTCTATGTTGAGCATTGTGTGCCTTTTTATATTTTCTAATAATGTATTTTTTGTTTGTTAGCTTGCAAGTATGTTTATAACTCATAGGACTAATTTGTGGTTTAAAAAACACCTAAAGATTATACTTGACTTGGGTCACACCAAGTCTTAACATGGTTGGATCGTTTTGAATGTCTCCCCACCTAACTAATATATCACAAACTCAAACTAAGAATGTGTAACTTCTAACTTCAAAATTTAGATAGATCACATATACAAAACCATATGTTTCTTCTCTTAGTCATTATTCTTAGATTTAACTTGGGCGTAACTAGTATCAATAGCTTGCAAGCTAATACTAGCGAGAACTTGTAACTTGGCAAGGTCGCAAAGGTCTAGAAACATTCTCATATATAATCATTTAAGAACTCTCAAAAAACATCAACCCCTCGAGCTTCATCTCAATAAATTGATTCTAATTAATCAATATGTACAAACTCTACCTTACTCTGATTTTAAACTTATTTATAATTTTAAAAACAAAATTACACATTCCTTTATATATTATTATTTATATTTTGAAAAAAACAATAACAACAACTACTATGTTACATCGTAAGAAACATGAAGCACTCTCAAGCAAATATCAAAAGTTTCAAGGCCAAAGGTTGTTGCTTGATCACTACAATAGCACTCTATACAACATGTTTTCCATTGCTCCAATGTTGTCGCTTAAACGTTATATTTAAAAAATTTCAAAGAATTGTAGCAATCTTGGTATTGAAAGTTTTTGATAACTTTCTGGTGTTTACTTTATTAGTCCATGTTTAAACAGGAACACAACAAATTACATATATAACCATAATACAAAGATGCAATAGAAATAACACTTCATTTCATTAATATCAAACACTGAAATATGCTTACAAACATAATGGAAATAAGACTAGCTCGGGTGATGGTAGTTTATCTCTGAGAAGAGATGTGGTGGCTACATGCCTCTGAACTTTGTTACAATGAGACTCAAAGGCCTATTTATTATTGATAAACAATGGAAAACCCTAAACATACAAAAACCTAACCATAGGAGATGAAGCGCCAAACTATGGGCCCTGTTTGGGTAAATTGGTACATCAACTTCCTGGGTTTGTAACTTTGGCATAAGATCTTCGTTTGACACTCACAATACCTCGTTAGAAAGATCTATCTGAGGACTAGAACTTTTATATGACCAACACCATTTTCTAATTCATGTTAGTACTGATTTTTGCAAAAAATGTTGTTTAGGGCCTCAAAACAAGTCCGGAAATTCAGGGCCCAAAAAACTGCCAAAAATAGTAAATTGTGCTACAAATAAGTGTCAAGCCAGGCAGTAACTCCATAAGGCAAAAATGATTTGTGTGTTTTATTCCATCAAGTAGGTCTTCATTATATACATGAGGGAGAAACTGTTCAATTCATCTCCCAATGACTGTTCATATTTCTAGTTTATCTATTTACATTAATTCACCCAATCACAAGGATTAGGTGTCAACATTCCCCCCCTTAATCTGAAGGGGTGTTAGTGAGTCCAAGCATCATTCTGAATCGTTCAAGCTTTTATCTTCCAAGCACTTTGGTGAAGATGTCTGCAATTTGCTCATTTGTGGAACAATGACAGAGATGGATTGTTTTGGCCTCAACATGATGTCGAATCAAATGATATTTAGTATTGATGTGCTTCATTCGATCATGGAATTTTGGGTTCTTGGACAACTTTATTGTAGAGGTATTGTCAATCATGAGTGGAGTTGATTGTACTTGTTTTACCTGCAGATCTTCAAGAATTTTCCTGAGCCACACAATTTCTTTTGTTGCTTCGGATACTACCATGTATTTTGCTTCTGTTGTGGAATCTGTTGGAACTGATTGTTTGCACGATCTCCAGGAGACAACTCCTGATCCAAGACTCATAGCATATCCTGATGTTGATACCCCAGTTTCTTTGTCTCCGTCGAAGTCTGGATCAGAGTATCCAATCAATCTGAAGCCGTCCACTTGTGTATACTTGATTCCAAAGTCTTGAGTTCCCTTCAAGTACCTTAGAATTCTTTTTGCAGCAGACCAATGTCCCTCACAAGGCTTTTGCATAAACCTGGAGAGGATTCCAACAGAAAACGAAGTGTCTGGTCTGGTAGTAGTTAGGTAGTTGATACTTCCTACAAGTTGTCTATACTTTGTTGCATCCTCAAATTCTTTTCCTTCAATAGATGTGAGCTTTAAGTTTTGTTCATTGGAGTAGTAAGAGGTTTGCACTCTGCCAAACCTGTTCAACAGATCTCCAATGTATTTCTTTTGAGAAAGAAATATGGACTTTGGATGTTGGGTTACTTCAATGTCAAGATAGTAATGAACATAGCCCAAATCAGTCATTTCAAAACTTTTCCCAAATTCCTTCTTTATGGATGCAATGTAGCTTTCATTGTTCCCTGTCATTAAAAGATCATCTACATATACCACAAGATATACAACTGTTTTGCCAACTTTCTTGACAAATAAAGTTGCATCATCAAGATCAAAATGTTTGAAATTGAGTTTTAGAAGATGCTCAGTTAGTTTTTCATACCAGGCTCACGGTGCTTGTTTGAGGCCATACAAGGACTTCACAACTTTGCATACTTTATGTTCATGTCCTTTCACAACAAATCCTTAAGGCTGGGACATAAAAACATTCTCTTTCAGATCTCCATTCAAGAAAGCAGTTTTTACATCCATTTGATGGACTTTCCAACTGTTCTAAGCTACTAGTGCAAAGAGTGTCCGGATGGTAGCCCATTTTGTTTTGAGGGAAAAAGTCTCCTCATAATCGACCCCTTCCTTCTATGCAAAACCTTTTTCCACAAGCCTAGCTTTGTGCTTTTCAAGTGAGCCATCAACTTTATACTTGTTCTTGTAGACCCACTTGCAGCCAATTGGTTTGGTTCCTAATGGAGGGTCAACCAGCTTCCAACTGTTGTTCTTTATGAGGGCATCATACTCCTTTTGCATCACTTCTTTCCATTCATCATGAGAAACAATGTCTTTGAAGGAAGTTGGTTCAAAATCTATAGACAAGTTCAATTCACAATCATAAGAAACATCCATATCAATAGGTGAATTAGAGTCATCTACATCACATCCATTTTGCCGGTTTGAATTTCTGGTTCCTGTCTTTCCAAATTCATCAAGATGAACACTTTCAAGTGTCTTTGTCAGCCACTTTGGGGGACCTTTCTCAGATGTTCCACGCTGCTCCGTTGATTGAGTCGGGACTGAATCAAGGTTGAGTCTCCCAATTATATCAATCACATCACTTAAAGCATCTTCTGTTGTTGGAGTTTCATGTGGGGGAGAATGTTCCTCGGAAGAAGATTCCACATGTTGATCTAGTATAGGAATCCCCCCTTCAAGATGTGGAATCTAATTATCAAATTCTTGAAATGAATTTGCTTTTGTGAATCTATCTAAGCGATCAAGTTGCCACTCAACAACATTGTCAGTTTTGAATGATTCAAGAAAAATTACATCTCTAGATACAACAAACTTCTTATTTACTTCATCATAGAGGCGGTATGATTTGGAGGTGTTTGAATACCCCAGAAAGATACACTTACGACTTCTACCACCAAGTTTGTTTCTCTATACCTTTGGTATCAAGGCATAACAGGTGGAACCAAAGACCCTGAGATGATTTACCGAAGGAACATGTCCATACCACATTTCATATGGAGTCTTGTTTCTTATAGCATTAGATGGACATCTATTCTTTATATATGCAGCATATAGAACAGCATCAACCCAAAACATTATCTTTACATTTTTGAAGAAGAGCATGGATCGTACCATATTTAAGATTGTCCTATTCATTCTTTCAGCTACACCATTCTGTTGGGGATTATAAGGCACAGTTATTTGATGTTTGATCCCATGTTGGCGAAGATAGTTTTCAAATTCATTTCATGTGTATTCTTTTCCATTATTAGTGCGAATAGACCCAATATGAGATTTTTTATCATTTTCAATCCATTTATGAAAATTCTTGAATGTTTGAAAAGCATCAGATTTGTTCTTCAATAAATAAACCCAACACATTCTGGTGTAGTCATCAATAAATGTCATGATATATTTATTTCCATTTGCAAAAGGAACAGGCATTAGACCACATAAATCTGAATGAATGAGTTCAATTTTTCTATGTGCTCTTGAATGTGAATCATGAAAAGACTGTTTGCTATGTTTTCCTAGAATGCAAGCATCACATTGCTTAAGTTTCCTAGGAATTATAGGCAAACCAGCAACACCATTTTTTTTCAACAAGCAGAGACTGTCATAGTTCAAATGTCCAAATCTAGCATGCCATAATAAACTTGATGGAAGTGTACCTTCTTCATGATAAGAATTGTATGAGAAATGTTGTGCACGAGCAGAGGTTCCTTGCAGCTTGAGAAGCCTTTCTTCTTCTATTCCCCTCATGACAAGTGAGTGGTCAGATGCTTTTCTTACCTCAAGCTTGCCATCAAACATATGAATGGAGTGAC
>APFE031489907.1:0-18601 GCA_000404065.3 Pinus taeda
AGCATAAGGAACACATATGAAAATGGCATGAATTCATGACCAACACATCTCAGCAACAATATCATCAACTCCTACATGGAAACACAAATATAATAATGACCACTACCATTCATACATAACAATAACATATACAACCTACATGCATGCATAACAAACACATTCTGCCCATCTATTCCAAGTGTTGAACCATGATCTGATACCACTCTATGGTATCAGATTCACCCAAAAAGAACAGAAACTAGACACCACCCAAAGATAATGGAACTCACTCGGATACCACTCTATAACACTCTCCTCCCACATCTACTCAAGTAACCGACCAACCAAGGTAAACATGTGATGAGAAGTTACTATGATATAATTTGACTCTTGTTGATGGTGCTAGACCCACTCACATGTCAGGGGATCTCCCTGGTAAGAAGCCCAATTAGACCTCAGACTGTTTGGTGTAGGAGTCCCAGCAGTGCATCATATGCTAATGCCTTGACCACAATTTCGCACAGAGGAAAGTAAGATAACTCTGTTGGTAGCAAGGGTGTGACAGCTGCAATGAGTCAAGGAAGGTGCATGAGAGGTTCTAACACACGGCAGTTGAGAAGAGTGCGCCCCTTAGCAACCTGTAATAGTACTTAGTTGGGAAGGGAACACACAAGCAAAGATACATCACAACATGGAAGGCAAGTTAGCGAGCAATCAAAAGTGATGGTTAAACCAACAAAAAAATTCAAAAATATTCATACATATACAGAATAGTCCATACATGCATGCATAAGAAAACCAATACATATATAATTTAGAGTAAACCAGATAACATAGAATACAATACAACATATGCATGAAATGTATTGCATCTTATTATATAAAGAAGTGTAAGTTCTAGTCATACAATACATCCATGTCCAACCACTAGTTCCAATAGTGGAACATTACAACACATCTGCCTACTCCTCCAAAGAGATGTACTAGCTCTACGCAGTGGAGAAGCCAAGGCTCGTTACAATACTTTCTAATCTTTCTCTAAGATAATCCTATTGAAGCTTGGCTGACCAAAATCCTTTACAATGAGTTATGAGGGACTATTTATAGCAAAGGGTGGGGTGACCCTTGACATTCCACTTTGTGACAGTTCAACTACCCTCATGACTCTTCACCTACTCTATGAGTGTTACATCCAACTATCACAACTTGACTTACACTTAAAATGACTTTACATTATAATGCATATGTATCCATGTGAAAAAAATGGCTTAAGCAAAACAAGCTAGACATCACTCTGACTTAGAAAACCATGGAATTCCAAATCCTCAACATCCTCATGTTGATCGATAGTAACATACTAATGCCAAGATCGGTAGTCCTTGATGGTTTCTATGTGCTCTACGGTGACATTTGTCTGAAAACTAACTCTTGCCTCCATAGCATCTGGGTACACTAATCAAGCTCCTCTGTCCAACTCGTCTGAAAGCATGCGCATCATTGTCTTCAATGTGGCTGGACCATCAACATACTTATGCATGATTTCTGCACTGATGGGCAAGTCTAGTCTGGTGGCAATGCGCATCAACTCATCAAAGTACGAGTCAAGCTCTAGTCAGGCCTGCTTCTTTGTCTTCACCTGGGTGAGAGTCCCAATAGACGAGATCGCATGTATGCACACCAAAACATCCATACTCTTGAATAGTCATGCATGGGAAGCTTGTATGCTAGTGATGAGTTGCGGGAGCTCTTCATAGTTCTAGATCTGACTGCAGATACATTCTTTCAACTCAACTGCATTGGCCCTCATCATCTTAGGCAAGTGAAGTGGGGCTTCCTTGTATTTCATTGTCCATGTTTGCATGTCATCAAAAACAACATGCAAGTTCATTAAGATACATGCTCTTCTAGCACATCGTTGTTGCCATTCATTGAGATGGATGATTGCCTTATGCACAATACCAAACTTGGAGTACAACTCGTGTATCACTGTCTCAAGGGATAATACTTCATCTAGTATTACCTTCTTCAATTCAACTTGAGTAGATGTTGTCACCAAGTCTTCTCCTTGCTTGGTCGTCTGTAGTTCCTTCACCTTTCACTCATTCTCAGCTATCAGAAAGAAAACACTTGATCTACTGGCTTCAGCATACACTCTGGTTGCATCAGCCAAGGTTGCTGGATGTTTGTGCACATCACTCATGATCACTCATTCCTAAACTTGCGCAGGAGATGTATGATCCTCCAAAGTTGACGCTCTACGAGACTGTAGAACTCTATGTTGAGATTTGTCGAATGAGATGTTGTGCATCTATCTTTCCAGTTGATCACCAAGGATCTCAGTGCCTCCTTGGTCATTTGATACTTGCTCATCATCTCGATGCAGTGAAGTAGGTGAGTTGACCTCTTGGTGATGAGGCATGACGTCGGTGTCCTGTTCCAACTCTTGTTGCTCCATGTTTGCATCCAATTGTTGAAGTGCTTTCTCTATCTCATGAGCGAAGTCTTGCTCTTGCGATGGTTCAATATGTCTACCTGATGCCAGATGATCTGATGAATCAGCTACTTGTATGGGCACTGTTTCATCTGTTTGCACATGTTGCGCCCCCTACTATATCTATTGTTTTTATGCATCCCTCTCCTATTTGTGCAACTCATTTTGATTTAGGAGTTTCTCCCTCAGCTCATGCAACTCCTTCTCTGCTTCTTCCATTCTTCTCTTATCCCTCTACCTCTGTGGGATTTTCATGTCGTGTTGGTGCCTCTTTGCCTCTATAGCCATAATTTCTTTCTCTACCAATGGATCTACTCGAAACTTGTAGCTTTTCTCCTCCCCCATGCGATCGACAATATTCCTCTTACCTTTGTCACGCATTGGTATGCTTGCCTCTGCTGCTACTATTGGTGTTACTACTGGTGCTCCCTGAGATGCTTCTTCATGTTGCTTCACTAACCACTCCACAGTGAATCTGACCTATTCATTGGGTTTGGAGAACTATAGCAATATCTCCATGGGTCCTCTTCGGCCCAATGAAATGCCTTGTGGATCCAATTGAGTTGAACTCTCGTGTAATGATCCTTCACAATACAATGTGGGTCATATAGATGTCCAAGACAAACTTCGGTAGAACATGAACATTTGGATGATGGTGCCAAATGGTGAGGCATACCAATCAACAATGTCTAACAATTCCTCCATTGCTTCCTTTGACATGCAGGGTGGATCCTATTCGAATATCATCTTGTAGATTAGGGTGAAAAAATGATCAGACAACTGTGTGATTACTCCTCTGAAGCTGCATTGAGACAACAACTTGAAATATGTGTTCACAATAGTCTTGATCGGTGACCATGCCCGCTCCAAGCTTGGGAACTCTTGTTGGGCATAGATTGCATCTAAGATGTAGGTGGACATGTAAATCTCTGCATGCATACCTTCGGGTTGTTAGGGCCTAAATCTACCTCAGGCTGAGAAAGGTAGGATCTAGGGTAACATCAAACCATGCTTAACCTGGTAGCTAGCCCTACCAGGTTGGGAGAGGGCTCTCTCCTTGTAAATCTCAGCAAAATATGATCAATGAGGCTTGAGATGACTAATGTGAAGATTGATTTTAGGCTAGGTATAGGTTAAGAAGATTTTGATTGAATTTGATGATGTTTTGTTGGCTCAAATGTGAAAGGCAGATTTGGGTCTGGGGAATGAGGCTTAGTGTTGCAGAGATCTCTATGGGGCGAGGAAAGAAAATGGTTTGGTACTTAAAATTGAGTGAGATGGAGAGCTTTTAGACTGGTGAGGAGTTGAAGAGAGCATGAAAGTCTCAATGATCCTCTTCAAACAACTGAAAACATAAATAACTAAACAAAACCCTAGGTAGAGCACTGCAAATCAATGAATTCTACCTTTATCCTTGTTTCATTTAGTTAAGATGAACAGAGAGAGATAATGGCATACATAAAACACATGTAAACTTTCAATTATAGAAGGAAACAAAATACGAAATCAAGTTTCCTCAAGAATCCCATAAAGTGTTGTAAACCTTGGTCTATTCCTTTGTCAAATTACTGAAATGAGTATACAGTAAAGCTCCAAGCTTTCCCAAAAGTCCAGTGCTTGCTAATGATTGAAAAACTAGTAGATATAGGCAATAAAAAAATCATCCCAGCCTTTAGGGGTTGAGCTCATAAGTTTAGGAGCTTTTCCAATAAAGTCTAAACTGAGAACTAAAAAGTAGGTGGTGGAACAACCTGCCTCTAAAAACTAGGGAACTGATTCATTCAGTTGCAAACTACCTTTCCAAGGATGAATCTACCTCTATGAGTGAAAATTTATCATAATTACATCCAAATCCATCAATTCACATTAAATTACATCGTGAGTTTGACTATTAGAAAGACAAAAGTCAATCTGTGAGGAAACTAGGTGAAAAACAGAGTTTTTTTGGGCCAAAATGAGCAAATTTCATCCTATGCGTTGCGCTGATTTCCCTATGCATAGTGCCTTTTTGCAGCTGATTTTGGAGGCCTTCCCACGCACCCAATTTTCTCCAAGTTGGCTTGTTGGAAAGGTCTATCTGTCTACTTTCCATAACAAGTGGAATTTCTAAATTTGACCTCCATTTTCTCCTCCAAAACTGATTTCTCCCAACACTGCTTCCTGTGTGTCCAAAAAGGGGAAGAAAGGTCATTTTTGAGGTGTTTTGGACCTTTTTGGAAGTTCAAAACCTATCAAAATTTCTTGACCATGAGAGGGAATACATATTTTTCCATGAAAAATCCAAAAATTCTGAGTTTTCCTCAAAAGGAGGTCTCTAGCAAAAGTGCATGCCAAGTGGCGCAGCGCATCAGGTAGAAAAACCTGTTTTTTAGGCCAAAAATTCAAAATTTGCAAAAGGTGACCCAAATTTCTTGAAATTTGGGCTGAGTGTCCTTCATTAAATTCTCTGTTGGGCCAAGGAAGCCTCAACCAAAATCTGGAGTCAATCTTGCTCTTTTCGCTTCCTCGATGCTTTCTTCAACTTGGCCTTCAAAATCCTGATTCTTGCTTTACACACCTTGTTTCTCGCCAAGTATTGGTAGGCCATGTGCCTCAACATATTGTTATATCTACTGACCTTCTCTAGCATCTTTTCCAAGTGCATATTTTTCCTCTCAAGCCAAGATTCACGATCAAGATCAATTTCTTGTTCAAGTGGTCTCAGCTTGATTTTCCTCCTCTTGGCAGCTTGCCAGTTTTCTCATATGTTTTGTAGCTCCATAATGGTTTGCTGATCCTCTAGCTATTTGTTTCTTTTCTCTAGATATTTAATTATCCATTTGACTCTTTCCAAGTTGAGAGAAAAATCATGAATGTCCTTTTGCTTCTCCCGAATGATCTCTTTAATTTTTGAGCTTTGTGAGCCCAAATCGGTGTCATCATCTTGAATAAGAATGAAATCTGTCTCTTGTCCTCCTGAAGGCCCCTCATCATGTAATGGCTACTTAACTTTGTCCTGTACCTACTCTGCTAATGGAGAAAATGAGAACCCTTCCACCCCAGGTGGAGATAGTACTCGTTTTGCTGCTGCAAACAACCTTCTAGCGCCCTTTTGGTATGTGACAAACATTGGCACACTAGTGGTTTGTGTCTCATGAATCTCCTGCTGATGTGAAGGCCCTCCTACCTCATGAAAAACTGTTGGGGGTACTTGAGGACCTGTAAAGACCTCATGTGAAATGAAATCCTCCCATGATATGTTTAGTAAAACAAGTTGATGCAAGACCACAATTTTGATTAGTACAAAATAATATATAATATTATACTACTATTGAGGAGGCTTCCTGTGCACTAAGGTGGTCATCTTCTCAATGTTCCAGTAAATAAAATAGGGGAGATTCATCATTCTCACCCTAGTGAAGTGCATCAACAATCTGATGTCGTAAGCATACAGGTGAGAAAATCTGCCCTCACAGCTGAAATATTTAATTATGAGTTTCATCAAGGGAGCATAGGTATCATGCAGATACTTGAAAGGAAAAAATCTACTGATATGTCTCTAAAAACCAACCTTGATGTAAGGCTCATAATGCTCTATGTCTATCAGCTGCCTCTTATTCCACTGCTCACCGACATTTGGAATGCTAGTTGCTTGAGAAATAGTCTCAGGTGTCAAGGTGAATGTCACACCTTCCAAAGTGACTTGGTCATTATGAAGATAGTGCACAAACAATCTGGCCAACCCATGGTGGTACTTGACTCTCTCTACCATCTCACAGAATTGATAACAAGATTGGTGTTGAAAGCATGTAACAGCAAGGGGACAGACCAACAACTCGACAAGTGAAGTAGGCTCCTCCCAATTATGTTTTCCACACTTATGAGGCCTCCTTAGTGCATGAATTTCTCTAGAAGAATCACTGACTATCTCCTCATCTCTGTCATAGGAATAATCTTACTCCATGTTTGCCAATGTTTGAGTTTTCTTAGATGAGTATGAAGAGATTTTATGGTGTCTTTAGGTTTTTTCTGCCAAAGATAAGAATGTATGAGGGACTCTGGAGGGAATGTGTATGAGGGGTTTGGGAATGTTGCTGTCAGGTTTTTGGGGAATAGAAGGGTTTAGGGAATAATATTTAGGCTTTGGTACAACAATTAGGGTTTGGGAATATTTAACTAGGGTTGGGGATAGTGGGATTAGGGATTTATGATTAGTAATTTTAGGGATATGGGGATTAGGGAGTGGGTAGATGAGAATGTAAAGAGAGGGAGAAAATGAAGTGAGGGAATGAGGGAATGAAGGAGTGAGGGAATGAGAAATGGCTAGGAGTGGAATTAGCAGCAAGAAATACAATTTATAAACCCTTTGCAATTGTTTTTGACAAGAAATGCAAGGAGGTAGGGTTTCAATTTTTTCCTATTAAATCACCATAAGCACCAAGATAAACTCATTCATTGGTCATGGAGGAATGTTAACTTACTTGGACAAGTGAGGATTTAGTAATTTTGCAATTTTGGAAGAGGCTACAAGTGAAATCGGCCATGTAGCCCTGTGCGCCATGCCACCTCACAGGTGCGCCGTGCCCTTTCAATGCGTCGCACTTGTTATGGATTTACACTGCAGAACGCTGCCTAATGCGCCGCAGTCTATGAGTGCACCATGCCAGTGAGAATTCCAGACTTGCTATGATTTTTTCCTCCTTTGCTTTAACACGACCTTTCCATTAGTCACTCTTTCTCCCTTGGATACAAATGAACTCTTTAAACATGAAAAATGGTTTATATACATATAGTTTTGATTTTTCATTTACAAAACCCATTCTTCTAATGTTTGCCTTTGACTTGCTTTTAAAACACTGTTTTTGGGTAGTTTGCTTTATTTTTGCCTTTGATGGACTGAATGCTTTGACTTTTTGCTTGCTTTGCAAGTGATGGAGTTTTTGAAGATTGGTAAGGTGACCAGGGTTGCCTCTGAAGTTATTACATATGGAAAAAATGAAATTACATCAAATTTGTACATGAAAACATAAAAACTCTGTTTTTCCTCAAAATAGAGTTTTGAGGAAAAATCAATCACTGAGCATGTGATTATCGAAATTATTGTTGCTGAAACTTTATTTGACCTCCTCATGTGCCTGCTGACCTTTATTGAGCGTTTACAAGACTTTGTTGACAAAACCCTAGACCTAATGAGACCTAAGACCCTAAAAATTACTTTTGCATATTTAAAGACAAAAATGACTGCAGATGATCTAGATGAATGAAAATGGGCCAACAAGTAAAGAATATGAGGGAAAATATATAATATGCCCCTACCATCAGATGATCCCTGATCCTAATGGAATGTAGCTAATTAGATAAGATGCCTAACATGCAATGCAACAAGAGAATTTGATCACTGATGGAGGGATGAAGATATTGACACTAACATTGGCTCAAATGGAGATGGTAGCTCCTTGGAGGTGCCAAGAACTACAGATCTCTAGGAAAGTAGGAAGTGCCTCCGTTCATTGGACTATGGAGTCAATAACTTTGACAAACCAAAACCAATATCTTGACTCAATTTCAGGACTAAAATTTGACTCAAAATTGATTCAATTTCAAGATTGAAATCGACTAAAAGACCTAACTCAAACAATCTAAACCAAAACTGAAATCAAACCTTAGTTTTATAGCCTTCACTTCAGGGCCCAAACTGAATGAATGATGACAGTACACACTTGCAATGAAATAAAATAAACTGGTATGTTCAATGATACATATGACAATAGAAAACATTTCAGAAATAGTACCGTTTGAGCAGTTGACCGTTGACCGGCCCACCTGGACAATATTCTCCATTCATTTCGTTCAGTAGGAAAGCATTTTGGCCCTGATATGTAGCAATTCTGAAAGGTCCTTTCCAAAGATTCTCAAACTTTCCATGCTTACCTTTATCTTCATTTCTTGCATCCCATTTCAGCACAATGTCTTCTATTTGAAACTTGTCTGCCTTTGCCTTTCGATCATATATCTTCTTGATTCTTTCTTGCAGCTTGAAAGTGTTCTGAAAAACATCCTCTCTAGTTTGCTGCAAATGAATCATTTGATTGACTCTTTGCTGCCAATGATCATCTTCGCTGCCAGCTTCTTGTAGGAGTTTAACCTACCAAGACTGCGAGGGAGGTTAGGAATACCATGTCAACACCATATACAGGCTCAAAAGGGGACATACCTATATATTTATTTTGACTTACTCTGTCTGCCCAAAGTGCATTAACAAGTTTTTTGTGCCAACTCTTCTTGTTCGTTTCCAGTAGCTTTTTGATAATATTGACCAAGGATTTATTTGAGGATTCCGCCAATCCATTACCTTGTGGGTAATATGAAATTGAGTTCCCCAAGGTAATTTGATATTTATTACAAAAGCCAAACATTCTTTTAGATTTAAAAGTTGTTGCATTATCAGTGATCAGCTTGTTTGGACAGCCAAAACAAGACAAAATATTGTTTTCAAGAAATGAAATGATTACCGAATCAGTGGCCCACCTAGTGGGAATCGCCTCAATCCATTTAGTAAAATAGTCTGTCACTGTGAGGATCCACTTGTGCTGCACTGAAGAAGTAGGATGGATCTCACCAATGAAGTCTAAACCCCACTGTTGAAATGGAGCACTTACTTCAATCGGCTTGAGCGGTAAAGGCTGCAATTTTCTCCGACCTTGAAAATTTTGACATTCGTGGTAGCTTGTAACAGTTTTGTACACATCAACAAAGAGATTTGGCCAATAATATCCCGCTCTCAAAATTTTATTGGCTGTTGTCATCTAGAATAGATGACCTCCACAATCCCCCTTGTGAAAGTCTTCCATAACCTGTTTTGCCTCTTCTTCAACCAAACAATTGAGCAAGACACCACCAAGATCTTTCCAATAGAGTGAATTATTCATGATAAAAAACTTGGTGGCCTTTAATTTCAGGGTCCTACTTTTGTTCTTAGCCATTCTAGGTGGTGGTGACAGATTTTAGAGCACATAAACAATGTCCAAATACCAAGGACAAAGAAGAAAAATTTCTAATATCTGAGCAGGTGAACTTTCTTCATCTTCCTCGGATATAGTAGTAATGAGATTAATGTCCAAAGCATGTAAATTTGACTTAGCCATTAGCTTGGCTAGCCCATATCCTTTGATGAGCTTTGTTGGTTTGATCTCCGTGCCATATTCCAACAAAGCAACAATCCATTTGCCTCATCTCCCTTCTGGATCTGTTTGCACTAAGACACCTTTAACAGCAGTGTTAGGGACATAAGCAAGGATGTGAGAATGTAGAATATAGACTCAAAAATATTTCAATGCCTTTACCAAATCAAGAGCTTGCTTTTCAATAATATTATACTTTAAAGTTGCATCCCTTATGGTTCTGCTGAAAATTGCAATTGGTTTCTCGAGCTAGTCTATTTTCTGCATTAAGACCACTGCCATAGTATGATCTGAAGCAAATGAAAAAAAAAATGAAATCTTGAGTATAATCCGGGCTGATCAAAACTAGAGTTGAAGAAAGGGCCAACTTTACCAAATTGAAGGACTTAATTGCTTCCTCGGTCCACTTCACTACACTATCTTTCTTTAGCATGTTTGTGATTTCCCTTAAATGTTCTGCAAGATTGGGCACAAAGTGACGTAAGAAATTCATCTTACCATTGAATGGTTGGATATCCTTTTTACTTCGTGGAAAATCAATCTTCTGAATGGCTTCCACTCGAGCTGGATCAATGCGGATGCCCTCCTTTGATATAATATGACTGAGAAGTTTGCCTTCATCCATGGAAAACAGACTCTTCTTTGGATTGAGAGATATGCCATACTTTCTACACCGCTAAAATACAATCTTCAAATGATAAAGGTGCTCTTCATCTGAATTAGAAAAAACTGTCAAATAATCAAGATAAACAACTAAAAATACATCTTTTTCATTAGCAAATGCAATATTCATTGCCCACTGAAAGGTCGCACCAACATTCCTCAATACGAACAGCATCTTGGCATAATGAAAAGTTCCCCATAGAGTGGTGAATGTTGTTTTATCCCTGTCATCCTCATGGACCAGAATTTAGTTATAACCAGAATACCCATAAAATAGTGACATGTGGGATGCTCCAACTATTCTTTGAAGTATGTGATCCATCTTGGGCAATGGATAGTTATCTTTCAAAGATACTTTATTCAGATTTCTGAAATCTATACATAATCAAATCTCACTTGTTTTCTTGCACACGGGTACCAAATTAGAAATCCAATCTGAAAATCTTATGGGGATGATTGTACCAACTTTGTACAATCGATTCACTTCCTTCTCTATTGAGGGCAGCAGCTTTGGATTTATTATTCTTAGCTTTTGACGAAAAGGCTTTTGATTTGGCTTGATCGGAATTATATGTTGAATTATGGTCATATCATATGCCTTCAAATCTGAACAGTCCCATGCAAATACATCAGTAAATGATGATAATAAACTGATATACTTTGATTTTACCTATGGAGGCAACACCTTTGATAACTTCACCATTCTAGGATTTTTTGCTGATCCAATGTTCACATCCGCAACTTCTTTCTCGGTTGGCAGCAAGCTCAGTTTTTGGGCTACATCATCTTGATCAAACAACTCCTCTAAAGGTATTAGACCTTTAGGAATGACATTGTCCTTTAGCTGTAAAACTTCCTTCTGATTAACTTCCATATCTGCTTCATCACCATCATGCTCCCCATCGATAGAAGTGTCTTTGAATTGACCTTCATTTTGCAGAAATTCTTCGATCTCTTTATCATCTCGAAACACCTGCCAATACCTTTGATTATTAGGGACTGTCGGGTGATGTTTCACATGAATTTCAAACTTATTGTTTGAATTCATCAGAATTTTCAAATTACTTGTTGCTGTTGCAAGTGAATCTGCAATAACATTCTGACCACGAGGGACACATGTCAAAGTGTAATATGGAAACAATCTCAAGATATCTAATACCACATTGTGGTAGGCCCGCATTCGAGGATGCTTAGCTTGGTATTCCCCTTTCACTTGTTTGATAACTAACTCGGAGTCGCCATATACTGAAATTATTTTAGCATTTAACTTTCTAAGAATTTTCAAACCAACAATTAGAGCCTTATATTCAGCCTCATTATTTGAACAGTCAAAAGCCAATTTATATGAACAAACCCTCACATTACTTGGCACTTTGTTTGGTGATAAAACAGGGCTTCATATCCAAATGCCAATTCTAGCACCTTCCCTTCCTACTGCGCCATCAAAATCCATGTTCCACAAACCGGCTTCGTCCTCTTCCAAATGCTCAAATTATGTTTGCTCTTTTACTTTTCCTTGTTTTCCATCAATATTTTGTTGCTGTCGGAAGGCTGATTGCTCAGCAGTACTATCAAGTCTTTGTCTTTCTTGCTTTAAGACCTCTCTAAAATTTTCAGTGATCTCTGGAATGTCTTCTACTTCAACTAATTGGCTATTTACACCATTAAAGATATCAGAATATAAAACAAATGATTCTAAATCAGTATGTACATAGTTGATTGGATGATTTACTAGTTTATCCTTGCTAATGATCATGTACTTCATATTTTTCTCCCAGTATAATTTCCTCATCTGACCGAACACGGGAATAGTAGCATATGAGAAATAAAACTGCAATGTCCCTTTAAGTTTTGCTCCCCAAGATCTGGAAAGAAGCATGCCAAATCTAGGAGGAATATCCACCACAACCACATCCATCAAAATGTTTTTTGTTGGAATCTGATCCAAACTGACCACCAAATCTTTAATAAGACCAATGCATCTTACTCTACCAGAATCAAAGGAGTAAAGGTCATGATACTTTCTAGTGATATCCAAACCCAACTTCTCCATGATTGCCTTAGGCATGAGATTATGAGAGGCTCTAAAATCAAACATAGTGTTTTGTAATACATAGTCATGCACCCTAAGGCTGATGTAAAAATGAGCTACATCACTATCCTGGGACTGACCTTCCAATGTTGGACCAAATATCAACTCAGGTTGGTCATCCTCCATGTTTACCATATCAGATAATGGATCTAAATTCAAAATCTTAGACACCTAACCTTTATAGCTGCTATTCTTCATCAACTCAGTCAAAGGTATGGATACTTTTAACTTAGCAATTTCATTTTCTAAGTTAAAAACTGAAATTTTCTCTACCTCTTTGGTTGAAACATCCTTCTTTTTAGTTTTCTCCTTTGATACCCTTGGCTGATTTTATCTTTCATTTGCTAATGGTGTTTTGCTGGTGGTAGGATCAACTATCTCTTTTCCCTTTTTCTGCACAATGGGAGGATCATTCTTTGGCGGTGTCACTTCCTTCCTCTTGTGAATTGGATTTATGGGTACATCTCTACTCCTGAGTGAATATTGTCATTGCTAAGCTATCAAAGCATTCATGTATCCCCTCTGATATTCATCAGACTCTTCTTCAAGCATTGTTTCATTTGCCAAGATGAAATCTTCATCCCTTTGTACAGTTGGGCTTTCTAAATACTCCTCATCTTCGGTGATAAAGATTGGCATATCATCAAATGTAAAGAAATGATTCTCTTCTCCAATTATTTTCTCCTCATCATCTGATTCTGGACCATGTACAAAATTCTGCTGTAAGGTTGTCTTCACCTGTTGTTGTGCTGCTTGGTCTTGTGCTCGTTGCTCTCGTTACTTGATTCTGAATTGTGGGTGTTGCTGACCACAGAAGTTTGGATTTCTGACTTATGTTTTAGGCTTATCAATGGTTAATCTATTAAACATCTTCTCAATCTTATGGAGCACTTGATCTAAAGTGGAAGCCTCTTCCTTTATCGTTACCTTCTTTTTAGCCTTTGTTCTAGCTCTCTTGGCAAACGGATTTGCTTCAATGCTGACTGAAATTTTCTGCATGTCTTCCAAAGTGGTCGGATCTCTTTCTCCTAATTGATAGGCCATATCAAGATCAGAACCATCAGGAAACTTAATCAAATCCAGCCCCATAGGTGGCTTTATATTAGCAGGAATTTCATTGTAAATAGAATTGAATCTAATACAATAATCTTGAACAGTCTCACCAACATTCCTCTTAATGTTCTCATATTCAGAAAGAATCTAAAGAGGGTTTTTCATTACTTCCCAGCAATCCAAAAATTGTCTCTGAAAATTAGCCAATGTAGTGATACTTGCATCCGACAAAGCTCTAAACCACTTTTGTACTTCAACCCCAAAAGTTTGCACAAACAATCTCATTGTTACATTCTCTGCATCAATCTCATGAAGGTCAAAGAAATCTGCCATTCTATCCACATGCTGTTGAGCCGTGATACCTTGAGGGGTACCATCAAATAGTGGAATTTTTCTTTGATAATCGGCGGGCATGGCATCCAAATTTTGGGGTAGAATGAGAGGTGCATATCTAACAGCCATTGCTCGAGGTGGATTTACAACTAGTCTTGGGGATGTAGGATGGGTTGGAGCAGCTAATGTATGAGATGTATGATTTGTGGATGGAGGTGAATAAATTTTTGATGTTTTAGGGGTAGAAGGAGTGGATGGAGGTGACAACAGTACAGATTTTTGATCAGAGATGGAAGGCTGCACGAGAATGGTGGGAGTGAAAGGATGTTTAGTAGGAATTTCTGAACTAGATGCAATAGCGGATGAACCAAGAGTTGTTGATGTAGACTCTAAGAATTCAGGAATGTTTGTAGCCAAAATGGAAGTTTGAAGTTTCAATATATAATCGTCAATTGATTTATTGGCCTTTTCAGTTTCAAGATATTTCACAAACTCTAGATTTAGGACAGTAGATTTAACAACACTTTTAGATTTGGTCTCAAACAACGACATATCAAAATGTTCGTCAAACTCAAGATCTTCAAGATATTCAAAAACAATCAAGCATGAATTAGATCTAAACAAAGGAATCGTAGAACTTTCTCGGCGAAGAATTCTTGGAATAAGATTGGGATTTTCATACACAGGAGGTGGATCAGGATCAAGTTTTTCTCCAGTGTATATTCTGGAAGCCAGTGTGTTGAATTATTCCCCAAAAATCAAATTGAAATTATCAACTTGTTCAGCCTATCAAATTTTAAACTCATCATCCAAAAGTCTAGAATTATCTGATGTACTAGGACAATTTGCAAGTCTGATGTTTCATTTATAAGACTAGACTAGAGATTGATTGAAGCAGCTTTTATCTATTTATGCACTCACCAAGCAATGTGCAGTCTAAAGGCTACCTAGCATAACTTCAGGTTCCGTCTGTAGTTTATGAAATGAATAACACTAACAAACAAACAATCTCGTTCCTAGTATGGTTGCCACTACGTTAGCGTCTAAATCTACCTCAGGCTGAGAAAGGTAGGATCTAGGGTAACATCAAACCACACTTAACCTGGTAGCTAGCCCTACCAGGTCGGGAGAGGGCTCTCTCCTTGTCAATCTCAGCAAAATATGACCAATGAGGCTTGAGATGATTGATGTGAAGACTGATTTTAGGCTAGGTATGTGTTGAAAATATTTTGATTGAATTTGATGATGTTTTGTTGGCTCAAATGTGAAAGGCAGATTTGGGTCCGGGGAATGAGGCTCAGTTTTGCAGAGATCTCTATGGGGTGAGGTAGGAAAATGGTTTGGTACTTCAAATTGAGTGAGATGGAAAGATTTGAGACTGGTGAGGAGTTGAAGAGGGCATGAATGTCTCAAGGATCCTCTTCAAACAGCTAAAAACATAAATAACTAAACAAAACCCTAGGTAGAGCATTGCAAATCAAGAATTCTACCTTTATCCTTGTTTCATTTAGTTAAGATGAACGGAGAGAGATAATGGCATACATAAAACACATGTAAACTTGCAATTACATAAGGAACACAATACGAAATCAAGTTTCCACAAGAATCCCATAAAGTGCTGCAAATCTTAGTCTATTCCTTTGCCAAACTGCTAAAATGAGTATAAATAAAGCTCCAAGCTTTCCCAAAAGTCCAACCCTTGCTAATGACTGAAAAACTAGTAGATACAGGCAATAAACAACTCATCCTAGCCTTTAGGGGTCAAGCTCATAAGTTTATGAGCTTTTCCAACAAAGTCTAAACTAAGAACTAAAAAGTAGGCAGTGGAATAGCTTGCCTCTAAAAACTAGGGAGTTGATTCATTCAGTTGCAAACTACCTTTCCATGGATGAATCTACCTCTATGAGTGAAAATTTAGCATAATTACATCCAAATCCATCAAGTCACATCAAATTACATCATGAGTTTGACTATTAGAAATAGAAAAGTCAAACTGTGAGGAAACTAGGCAAAACACAGAGTTTTTTGGCCAAAATGAGAAAATTTCATCCTATGCGCCACGCTAATTTCCCTATACGTAGTGCCTTTTTGCAGCTGATTTTGGAGGTCTTCTTGCAAACCAAATTTGCTCCAAGTGGAATTGTTTGAAATGTCTCTCTATCTAATTTCCAGAACAAGCGGGTTTCTGAATTTGGCCTCCATTTGCCCCTCCAAAATTGAGTTCTCCCAACACTGCTTCTTGTATGTCCAAAAAGGGGCAAAATGTCATTTTTGATGTGTTTTTGACCTTTTTGGAAGCTCAAAACTTGTCAAATTTTTTTGGCCATGTTAGGGCATTCATATTTTTCCATGAAAAATCCACAAATACTGAGTTTTCCTCAAAATTACATCTCTACGCGCCAAGTGGTGCAGCGCATCAAGCAGAAAAACCTATTTTTTAGGCCAAAAATTCAAAATTTGCAAAATGTGTCCCAAATTTCTTGAAATTTGGGCTGAGTGTCCTTCATTAAGTGTTGTGTTGGGCCAAGGAAGCCTCAGCCAAAATCTAGAGTCTATCTTGCTCTTTTCGCTTCCTCGATGCTTTCATCAACTTGTCCTTCAAAATCCCAATTCTTGCTTTTCAAACCTTGTTTCTCACCAAGTAGTGGTAGCCATGTGCCTCAACATCTTTTTCTCTGTGCTGGCCCTCTCTAGCATCTTTTCCAAGTGCATATTTTCCCTCTCAAGGCAAGATTCACGATGATTATAAATTTCTTGTTCAAGTGGTGTCAGCTTGATTTTTCTCCTCTTGGCAGCTTGTCAGTTTTCTCGTATGTTTTGTTGCTCCATAATGGTTTGTTGATCCTCTAGATGTTTGTTTCTTTTCTTTAGATATTTGATTATCCATTTGTCTCTTTCCAGGTTGAGAGACAAATCATGAATGTCCTCTTGCTGCTCCCGAATGATCCCTTTAAGATTTGAGCTTTGTGAGCCCAAATTGGTGTCATCATCCTGAATAAGAATGAAATTTGTCTCTTGTCCTCTTGAAGGCCCCTCATCATGTAATGGCTGCTTACCTTTGTCATGTACCTACTCTTTTGATGGAGGAAATGAGACCACTTCCACCTCGGGTGGAGATAGTACTCGTTTTGCTGCTGCAAACAACCTTCTAGTGCCCTTTTGGTATGTGACAAACACTGGCACACTAGTGGTTTGTGTCTCATGAATCTCTTGCTGATGTGAAGGCCCTCATACCTCGTGAAAAACTATTGGGGGTACTTGAGGACTTGTAAAGACCTCATGTGAAATGAAATCCTCCCATGAGATGTTCAGTAAACCAAGCTGATGCAAGACCATAATTTTGATTAGTGCAAAATGATATTTGTTGTTATACTACTGCTGAGGAGGCTTCCTGTGCACTAAGGTGGTCATCTTCTCTCGGCAAATAAAATAGGGGGGATTCATCATTCTCACCCTACTGAAGTGCATCAACAATATGATGTGGTAGGCATACAAGCGAGAAAATCTGCCTTCACAGCTAAAATATTTAATTATGAGTTTCATCAAGGGAGCATATGTGTCCTGCAGATACTTGAAAGGAAAAAATCTACTGATATGTCTCTAAAAACCAGCCTTGATGTAAGGCTCATAATGCTCTTTGTCTATTAGCTACCTCTTATTCTACTGCTCACCAACATTTGGAATGCCAGTTGCTTGAGAAATAGTCTCAGGTGTCAAGGTGAATGTCACACCTGCCAAAGTGACTTGGTCATTATGAAGATGGAGCAAAAACAATCTGGCCAACTCATGGTGGTACTTGACTCTCTCTACCATCTCATAGAACTGATAACAAGATTGGTGTTGAAATCATGTAACAGCAAGGGGACAAGCCAACAACTCGACAAGTGAAGTAGGCTCCTCCCAATTATGTTTTCCCCCCTTATGAGGTGTCCCTGGTGCATGTATTTCTCTAGAAGAATCACTAACTATCTTCTCATCTCTATCATAGGAAGAATCTGACTCCATGTTTGCCAATGTTTGAGTTTTCTTAGATGAGTATGAAGAGATTTTATGGTGTCTTTAGATTTTTGTTGCCAAAGATAAGAATGTATGAGGGACTGTGGAGGGAATGTGTATGAGGGGTTTGGGAACGTTGTGGTCTTATTTTTGGGGAATAGAAGGGTTTAGGGAATAATATTTAGGCTTTGGGACAACAATTAGGGTTTGGGAATATTTAACTAGGGTTTGGGATAGTGGGATTGGGGATTTAGGATTAGTAATTTTAGGGATATGGGGATTAGGGAGTGAGTAGATGAGAATGTAAAGAGAGGGAGAAAATGAAGTGAGGGAATGAGGGAATGAAGGAGTGAGGGAGTGAGAAATGGCTAGGAGTGGAATTAGTAGCAAGAAATACAATTTGTAAACCCTATGCAATTGTTTTTGACAAGAAATGCAAGGAGGTAGGGTTTTAATTTTTTCCCATTAAATCACCATAAGCACCAAGATAAACTCATTCATTGGTCATGGAGGAATGTTAACTTACTTGGACAAGTGAGGATTTAGCAATTTTGCAATTTTGGAAGAGGCTATGAGTGAAATCGGCCTTGTAGCACTGTGCATCGCTCCACCTCACAGGTGTGCCGCACCCTTTCAATGCGTCGCACCTGTTATGGATTTACACTGCAGAACACTGCCTAACGCACCGTGCTCTATGAGTGCGCCGCACCAGTGAGAATGCTAGACTTGCTACGATTTTTTCCTCTTTTGCTTCAACACGACCTTTCCATTACTCACTCTTTCTCCCTTGGATACAAATGAACTCTTTTAACATGAAAAATGGTTTATATACAT
>APFE031489909.1:893-105362 GCA_000404065.3 Pinus taeda
GTGTTATATTCTTTCCACATAGTTAACAGGGGGTTTGAGGGGTACCCGTAACCCCACTTTATGGGCTCCAGGGTAGCGCCCTGGAAAATTTTGGTTTTGGACCCTATGTTAGGTTGGGCAGACCCACCTATGGTTTTGTGCATGATTTACGCACATGTTTTTTGGACGCGATGGTTTTCGGTCCATGGTTTTGGACCCGATGGTTTTCAGTCCATGGTTTTGGATGCTTCAGCATGTATAAATATGTATTGTAACATTGAAAGGAACATAATGAAAAATCAAGTTGGTAGTCATGGTTTTGGGATCCAGTGGGAAATCTCTGTGTATACGAGTTTTATGTGTTATGCTCTCGCATTTTTATTTTTCCTGTGATTTAGAATTCGTATGCAGGTAATTTCTGTACGGGGTTAAAACCTACATGCTGGAGTATGTCACTCCATGCAAGCCTAAGTCCAAGGTCCCAAAGGACATTTATGAGAGTAAGACTCCCCTACAAACCCCTCTACTGCCGAATGAAATTTTTTTCAGTGATCTATGCTTGGCATGAGTGCCCTTACTGAAGCTTGAAGACTAGGACTTGGCGGACCATGAGAAGTTCCCACACCTAGCAACTAAGCAGATGATGCACCGCATCATAGATGAATACGGGAATGACATCATTAGAGCTGTGGACGTGGCTCAAGGGAGTACAAAACGCAGGGTTGCTTAACCTACTTTGGGTGTCGCACTATAACCGCAACCCGGTGACATTTTTGGTCATTAAGAAACTGTTTTTCTTGGTGCATCATGGGTGTTGGTGGTTGGAGGAGCCTAAACCCATCACATATAGGTTGATTCACCACATAACATGCCTATCGTATACAAGTGAGAATCTAGCCATGATCTTTGCCGAAAAGGGTGGTGAGCAGGCTCTCATAGAGTTAATGAAGGAAAAATTCAAGCTGGTGAAGAATCCGCATAGGTACGCTATCTCCAACATCTGTGACCCCGCTGTGAAGGTAGCCACACAGATCCTTGCAGGGAAGGTAATGAGGAAGTGTCGCACCGATGAGGTGTCGACACCTGTCATTGCGCTCGCACAATAGTGTGCTAAAGGATTCCAGTTTAACTGGTCGGACTACCTTCATGGAGAGTTCCTGACGAACTGCCACAAAGCACAAGAGTTCAGCAAGACATTCCACTAGGCGTAGCTCTTGCTGTCGATTGTGGTAGTAGAATGGGAGTTACCAGAAGACAGCAAGTTCCCTTTGGTCGTGCCAGACCTCCCTGAAGCAGCGAAGTACACTTCCCTGCGGGTGACCAAGGATGCGCAATGAGTCTAGAACAGCAAGATCTTTTGGATCTTGATGGAGATGAACAACAGGATGGCCATCAATTGCAAGCCACGATCGTCGGCCATGGTGTATGCCAACCTATAGGGCAACACAGATTTTAAAGCCAACTTCCATCGAATATCCATCAGGGTATGGAAGGACCTTGCGCAAAAGTGGTATGACTTGCCGTATCTGGCCATGGATGACGCCATTGATGCGGTGCTTGACCAATGGTCGGTGGAGTGGCACCCTACCACGGACTTGGCAATCAGTGGGAGCATGTCCACCACATAGAAGAAGAAGGAGGAGGCCAAGTTAAAGATAGCACATATTGTCGAGAAAAGGAAAAATTAGGCCACCGATAAGGCCTAGGTGGAGCAAGCAGGAAAGAAAATAGGTGGAATAGAGCATGACTCTGACAAAGGCACGAGGTTGCATTTGCCTAAGACTGAAGAGGAAGAAACAAAATAGCACGATACAGACCCTCAGGAGACATCCACCCACATTAAGCGCCCAAGAGAGCGTGAGGAAGGGAGGGTCCAGTAAGAAATCAAAGGCGACCAAGACCTTACTAGGCCCTATCACATTGACAGAGGGTGACTTACATGATATCAGTGACACAGTCAAGGATGTCACCGTAGAGGCCCTGCAGCAATTTGAACAATAGCAACAGATCATCCTAGGGGCTATCCAGACAAAGTTGTAGGAGTTGTAGACCCGTGCATCGTAGGCTAGCATGATGTCTACTAGCTTGGATATTGGCACTTTAGAGGCTTTCGATATGGTGTGCATGAAGGCTTCTATGTGACAATGCTGCCAGATGGAGCACTGACCATTGAAAATGAGGTTGACAGGCCCATTGTCAATGACCTAAAGGGAGTTGGACTGAACCTGGAAATGCTTCTGCGTGAAGCACTCCACCTCTTACAAGATGGAGTAATTGCAGAGCTGAGGGCCCGTGAGCACCGTTCCCTCCAGATAATCAGTGAACAATGGATCAACAACGAGCAAATGACCCTACAAATAAATGTTGCCATCACCATTGAGACCGAGGTAACCAATCAGAGCAAGAGGATTATGCAGATCGTTGAGGAGGCATGTTGAATGGCCCCAGAATTTCCCATTCCAGAGGAGGAGCTACTCGAGGTATGCATCCGAAAGTTGGCCATAAGGGTGCACAACACTCGGACTGAGATGGCACAGGTTCAGTTGGAGTTGAACCTGTAAATTATCAAGCTACATTTTAGGGCCCAACCTTCAACACCGCCAGAAGTAAAGGAACAATGAGCAACCACTATCACAGAAGCAATAGAGGCGGTGGATATTGCAGTAGCAGATTGCACGCAGTTGTTTAAACAATCATCTGAGGTCTTGAAAAGCTTGCAGGAGGACCCCAATATACAAAAGCTATAAATGGAAGCATGTGAGCTACAGTAGCGCTATGATGCGGTTAAGGGAACAACGTGAACTGTTGCATTGACACAAAGGCTAGCCAAGCTGTAGGAGGCCAAGCAGCTGAAGGAACACCTAGACATAGCACTGCACAAGGAAGCAGTGTTGAAGGAAAGACTAAAGCCCTAGCTAGAGGAAGCTTATGCAGTCACAAGAAATATTGAAGGCAAGCTTGCGACTCTGCAAGCGATGCAACAAAAGCTTCAGATTGACAACACAGGAGCAGTTACCAAGTAGACGGTGGAAGACGTGAAGCAGGTGGTAGCTTAGTGCACGGCTGAGGTTGCAGTCATATGGATCGAGTTGGATGGGCTTTATGCAAAGATCTCTGCACCTACCGAGTGACTCGAGCACAAGTCACAATGTTTGTTTTGGGGGCTTGTCGGGAGCGGGATCCCCCAAGGGCATTTTTGGGGCTAAAAGCCCATGTTTGAGTCAAATTTTGTAATAGAATTGTAAAGTCTCTGCATTTTGTGGTCACGGAGTGCGAAGGTGTCATGTGTCATAAAGGGTAGTCCGCCCTTAGTTTTGTAAGTTTGGTTGTAAGAGATCTACCCATGGTCCACGAACCATGGGATTGTATAAAAATAGCTAATCTATAAGTAGTTAGAGACACACAATCTAAGAGAGTCATAGATCTGAAGTAAGAAGTCTAAGTCTTGGGTTGTAGCATAGGTAGAGACTCTGTAGCTGAGCGCACAGAGGCCTAGAGTAGAAGTTTGCAGCTGAGTGCGCGGACCCCTACAGCTGTGTGCATAGGGTGGATAGAGTTTGTAATCACTTAGAAGATATTAATAAAGAGAAATATTCAGAAATTCATGTTGATGCATCTTGATATGTTATGTATGAGTTTCATTTATTATGCTTATGTGATGTGTGAATGAATGCAATTACATTGAATAATTGAACGCATTTACGAATATCTGTTTGCGCGGCGTTAACTATAATTTTTTGATAAGATAAACAAGTCACTTAGATTAATTGGGGAATCTGCACGGCATGCTGCCATAGCAGCGCAAAAGTACCTTAGTAGCAAGCTAGGGATGCGCGAAGGTTGGTCATACCCTTTTGCGGAGGTATTGAAGGACGGAATAAAGAGCTCGTCTTGCAAGCGCTAGAGTGAAACGACCTGCGTGAAGGCAGGGATAGAGGGAATCAAACAACATCCAACCATCTCAGGGTGCAGAAACTTGGTTCTAGAATCCCCCCATACTGCTTCGGGTGAGACTTCGGTCTGCGCTCCGGGGGCTGATGTTGAAAGGGATAGTAGTATAGGGATTTGTTTGGCTAATTAATGTTGAACTTGGGTCAGACCCCCTCAAGCCAACAGTATCCAAAGTTAATTATTTAAAGAAATAACTTCTTCTCATGCGAAAATTGGAAAGTACAAAATAAACAAGAACAATTCCATTCTCCTCAAAATTTACATACATTGAAGTTCATCTGATTTATTCAATCTAAAATAAGGCAAGTGTTGAGCTAAGGAAGAATAAAACCTAGAAAAGGTATGGTTCTACAAGGATTATAACCATAACAAACATCCTTTCAAGTATAAATAATGAATATTGTTAGAAGATTGAAATGAATGTCGAAATTTGAATCATCATCAAAATATAATATTAAATTACATGTTTGTGCTTTGATAAGGATGCTTCCAATGAAGTGACAACATAGCAATATTCCCAGCCAACAATGAATGTGCATTTCTTTGGGTTACAATTATTCAAAGCTATGAATATCCTCTTTTCAAATCCTGATTAAAGTTATTTTCCTCATATGATGGATATCAGAGAACATTAAATCATGAACAGAAAAATCATTAAACCATTATAACAAATCTCATAAGCAAAACAAATGAGAGTAAAGCATGTATAGATTATTTGGTCATCATTAACCAAAGCACAACTTATTAAAATCAAAATTATGATGAGTGAATGAAAACTTCCCTAAACATGTTCGATGAATGGACTGATTGATTGATTTAGTTTATATGATTTGAAACATTCTTTGCCATGAAGTAGAGTGAATATCAAGAAATGTTATGGGCTCATCACTCACTTATTTCATACATGCATTATTCTAAACAGTAAAAGAGAATAAAGTTAATTAAACTAAACTACTCATACTCCTACTCTATTATAATCTAGTAGATTAAAACTAAGTGAAATCATATTTCCAGTGGAACCATTCATAGTTATCAGAAGAATTTCGGCGTAAATCACATATAGAGAGACCTTTGTCGACGCGTTTCGAACCAACTAGTGTGGCTCATCGTCAGGACAAGTTGAAGAAACAGATCCAGTCTAGCATGTTAAATAGCCTGAGCAGAGACTCCAACGGCTAAAATGATTAACGGCTAATTTTTGACTTTAGGACCCAGGTCAAATTTTCATTTATTAATATTAATATTATTTATTATTATTATTATAATTTTATATTATTTATTTATGAAATAAGCTAAAATGGTAAAAATAATTAATGTTTAGTTTTAAAAAAATAATAATTAATAATATAATATTATATATAGATATATAATATATATTTAATATTAGGGTGTTAGAAAAAGTTGGATTAATAAAAAATATAAAAATACCATACTTTTATGGTAGTTAAAGTAATTATTTGTTATTAAATTATATAATTTATTATAAATATATAATATATATATATATATATAAATAATATTATATTAGGTGGTTAACATAAGTACTTGGCTCGGCTATGCGAAACTTGAACCATTCATGTCCTTTACTTGCAACTGAAATTAATATAAAAATATAATTATTACTAAATTATTCAAAGAAAACTTTAGAATATTATGTACATATATTTCTTATAAATATTGTAAAATAAATTTATTCATAGGAATCCTAGCTTAAAACATTTTCTCCAACCATATTTTAGTTGGATCATAAAAAATAGTATGAACATCAATTAAAGATTAAAGAAGATCCAAAGAAGGAGAGGATAATAGGCTAGACTCAAATGAATTATCTTTAAATGTTGTAGCCTGTAGAAAAATGTTAGTATTATGTACAAAATGAATAGCATTATCAGAAATCTTCTTTCTAATTGATTTTTCCAAAAAAATTCAAATGCATCTTCAAAGTTGGAATGGAAATATAATTAATATCTCAGGAAATTTTAAGATAGATAAAATATCTAGCAAAATTGAAATGTTGCACTCTCAATTTTTGAAGCTTGTGGAATTTGTAGAAATTAATGTGTAGATTCTAAATTGCTCATGAAATTTACTAAATAACAAGACTAGAAGTTACTCTATTAATCTGAGGAAGAAAATTCATGATCGAGAACACAAATCATTAATATGCATCAATATTTAACACACATACACATAGATTTATCTAGGGGAAAGAAACTACTCAAAACCTCGTACTATCTATATTGCATTAATCAAAGAATCTAGATGAATATAATATGCTCTACTCAAGCTTAAGCTCAACCTGTAAATGTATCCTCTACCCTCTGCCTGACTGATTGACCTTGGCCAATACTTAACCAAAATTTTGAGCCTTCAAGCCCCTATTTCATTGTGTTGTTCCTTAATAAATTATCCCCCTATTATTTAGGAAATTCCTCAATTTGGATTGCACAATTCCTATAGGTCCTTCTCTGACTGCATCCATGACCTATACAACTTGGAATAATTTACAATTGATAGTACACTACCCTTGAACTCCAATCTCAACTGGGTAACTAAAATTATCTACATGAATGAATTAATTTAGGTTGATTGATCAGTTAACTGGATGATCACTTAGTGTGAAAAAAGTTACACGCCCTTAATTGAACCTCCACTAGTTCTACTAACAGTGAGAACTAGTTACACTGACAATAACTCAAATTAACTGAAAAAGATTGCTACAAATTAGCAATCAATCATGTATAACTGAACTCAAGTGTCTCCAACTTGAATTTACTAGGTTAACTAAGTGACAAGAGCCATGTAACCTTAGCTAACTACCTCCAAGTATTCTGCTAAAATTGAAGATCGAATTTCCCCTAAATTAATCAAAGGAAAATTAAATTAGGAATTTCTTGATGCATTTTCAACACTCCCTCTCAGCAAGAAATGGATTATCAGATAACCCAATCCCGCTTCTATGGAACTCAAAATTGCCTCTTGAAAAGGCCTTTGACAAAATATTTGCATCTTGTTCTTCTTTCAAAATGTATTGCAACAACATAATTTTCCTCTGCACACAATCTCATAGATGGTGATACCAGAGGTCAATATGCTTGGATCGATCATGAAGTACTAGATTCTCAGACAGTTTGATACAACTCTAATTGTCACAGTAAATCATTATAGGATCCATATTCTGACCAAATAATCCAAAAGTAATATTTCTCATCTTGATAGCTTCACATGTTGCTTGACTTGCAGCAATGTACTTTGCTTATGTTGAGCTGAGTTCCACAGATATTTGCTTATTATTGTACCAAGAAATTGTTGTTGACCCAAAATTGAAAATTCCTCCTGAATTTCTCTTCTTTTCTGATGCACTCCCTACCCAAATGCATCTATGAATCCTTATAGCTTCACTCCCTCTATATGTTTGTACCAAAGACCAAACTGAGTAGTGCCTCTAAGTATCTCAACACATGATTTGTTTCCTTTCAATGTAGTTTGCTTGGCTTAACCATGGCTTGACTAAGTTGGTTAACTACATAACACATGTCTGGCCATGTGTACACCAAATACATGAGCGAACCCACAAGATTCATGTAAATGGTAGCCTCCACTTCCTCACCTGAAGTGGCATGCTCTTTCCTCCAGTTACTTGCTAGAGCAGTGTCCATGGGTTTGCTACTCTCCATGCGGAACTTCTTCAATATCTTATTGGTATAATTTCCCTGAGAGACAAACAGTTCCTCATCTCCTTATCATACTTCCAAACTAAGGAAATAATACATGAGTCCCATGTCCTTCATCTTGAACTCTCTTGCAAGCTCCTCCTTGTAAGATTTGATTAACTGCACATCAACAATAAGGATCAAGTCACCGAAATATAACACAATAGTCAATAATTTACCTTCTACCACAAAGTAATAAAGGTTTTCATCTGCTTCACTTTTCATGAAGCCAAAACTAGTGAGATAGATTTTGATCTTGTATACCAAGCACGGGGTGCTTGCTTGAGTCCATACAATGCTCGCTTGATTCTGCACACATGTGACTCTCTTTCAAAACTCTCAAACCCCTCTGGTTGATTAATATACACCTCTTCCTTAATAATTATATTGAGGAATGATGTCTTCACATCCATCTGGTGGAACTTCCACCCATCTGCGCTGACAATGCTAGAATTGACCTAATGTATGAGTACCTTGCTACTAGGGGAAAGCTCTCCTCATTCAATTCCCTCCACCTGAGAGAATCCCTTGGCCACAAATCTAGCCTTGTGTTTCTCTATGCTCCTGTCTGCTACATGATTTACCTTGTAAATCCATATCGAACCAACCACTGATTTGTCTATTGGTTTTGGGACCACTTCCTAAACATTGTTTCTCACAATGGAATCATATTCCACTACCATAGCATCTGTGAAAATTTCTAAATAGAAATCCAGCTGTAGTGACTCATATTATTTCTTCTACTTATTATTTCATAAATAAGTTATTCACGGTGTTTCTACAACAAATATTGAAATAAATTCTACTGCAGCCTTCACAATTAAAATATTGTGGAAAGTAAACGCAAGGAAAAATACTAACATAAGTATAATCACAATGACACAATTATTTCTGGACAATTGTCCCCGGAAAAACCCAATGTGGGAAAATCGGTGCAGTAGATGAGGGTTTCTTTATTGATCTTCAGCAAAAATATCATGTATAAGATACAACCAACAGAATAGAAGAGGAATTTATGTTTGAAATTTTACAGAAAATATTCTCATGCTTCTCAACAAGATTCTGACTCTAGAAGTATCGGCAGCCCCCTCTACGTCTCAATGTGTCAACTTTTGCGTAGGGACTATGTCATCCCAACGTTAATCCTATCGTCACAACCTCAACATTGTCCCTCCTTTGCTTTGCGTCTTCTTTCTGCTCCTACACTCCCAACTGATGTTGATGCCCTCTCTTCTTCTCACCTACAACTCTCCCTCAGATTAGATTTCCTCTTGCCGAACTTCGACCAGTGAGAAAACCGATCTTTCTTGGGTAACTGAGTATCTGCTCGGTGTTTTTTTCCAAATGCCCATCGAATTCCTTCTTATAATTCTTCAGTTGAGTAATCAATGGTCCAGATTAAATTCTAACCAATGACTCAGATCATATTGACTTGATCCTCATCTTCTTCTAGAGTTTTCATCCTCATTTTAATTAATACCATTTAATTATTTTAATTTCTTAGGTTTAGACATAGGCACCCATTAAAAATAATTAATTATTTTAATAAAACGATGTCCGGGTGAAATTTCCCAAAATGAATTCTGTGTATTGTGGAATACATGTGTCCAAGTCTCCCTGCAAATTTTGAGGCTTCGATCACATCTGATGCTACCATAAATAAACACTCCCTCTTAGGGAGGAATGTGCTCTAGTAATGTAACATGTTGAAGCATCACCCTTCTTTGTAACATCTCCCTTTATGTTGTTGATGTCTAACATCACTACCCACCAACTACTGGCCAAATGATGCATATGTACTGTTTTTGACCCTACCATTAACAACACTACATTTGTATTGAAACTCCCTCTCATTTCTCGCTACTGCAAGCGAGAAACCACCTATTTTTGCTACTGAAACGGATTCTCTATCATACCCATATGCTCCCTGAAATGGATGAACTTAGCTCTTCCTATAGGTTTTGTGAGTACACCTACTACCTGATTTCCTGTGGATACATACTGCAACTGTACTACCCCACGCTGAACACAGTCTCTGATAAAGTGACATCTGATATCAATGCATTTCGACTGATCACAAAATATCAGATTCTCAAAGAGTTTAATACATCTCATATTATCGCAAAAAATATTGGTCACTTCCATCCTCTTCATGAAAAAACTCACAAGCATTTTTCTAAGCCATAAAGCTTCGCACGTAGCTATGTTGGCTGCCATATATTCAATTTCTATTGAGATGA
This sequence comes from Pinus taeda, assembly GCA_000404065.3. Taxonomy (NCBI): domain Eukaryota; kingdom Viridiplantae; phylum Streptophyta; class Pinopsida; order Pinales; family Pinaceae; genus Pinus; species Pinus taeda. The sequence goes on from APFE031489909.1 coordinate 10,777, forward strand.
AAGCCATTGCTTTCTACTTCTTGCTGCAACAAGAGATCATTCCTAATCCAACGTTGAATCAATACCCAAATGTACTTTTCTGGTCTACTTAACTACCTACCCAATCTACATCTGTGAATCCATTCAATCTCACGCCATCTCCTCAGATGTATTTCAACCTATATCCGACTATTCCATGCACATATCTAATAATGTTCCTAGTTGTTATCCAATGCGGCCTTTTCGGTTCTACCATGAACTAACTAAGGGTGTTGACAATGAAGCATATGTTTGGCTTAGTGTTGACTAGATACATGAGTGACCCAATGAGTTTTCTGTACAAGGTGGGATCCAACTCCTTGTATCCTAATGCATCTATTTTCTTCTAGCTAGTGATCATGGGCGTAGCCATGGGTCGGCAATCCTGAATTATGAAACTCTTCAGAATCTTTGTATCATATCTTCCTTGCCCAAGGAGATCTCCCCATTCTTCTACCAAACCTCCAATACTAGAAAATAATGCATCAACACTATATTGTTCATGTCGAATTTTTCTTCAAGGTTCTTCTTACATTCCTTCATGGGCCTAGATGACCCTATTAGAAACAAGTCATCCGCATATAATACCAGAATAAGTGGTCAATTCTCCACCATTAGATAGTACAGATTGGGATCATCATCACTCTTGATGAATCCCAATTGTTGTAAGTAACTATCAATCTGACCATACCATTCTTTGGATGCATGTTTGAGCCCATACAGGGCTTTCTTTAACCTACAAACATGAGTTCTCTTTTCATGAGTTTCAAAGCCTTTGGGTTGTTCTATATACACCTCTTCTTCTATCACCTCGCTCAAGAATTTTGTCTTGACATCCATCTGGTGAATCTCCCATCCAATTTGGTTTGTTATGGATATAACAGATCTAATAGAGGTATATATGGATACTGGGGTGAAGGTCTCCTCATAGTTTATTCCCTTCCTTTTTGTGTACCCCTTTCCCATCAACCTAGCCTTGTACTTCTCTATATTGTCATCTGTAGCATATTTAATCTTGTAAACCTACCTTGATCCTATAATTGATCTATCCTCTGGTCTAGGTACCACTTCCCAGACATCGTTCATCATGATAGAACTATACTCTTTTACCATTTCATCCACCCAAACTTGGTGTTGTACAACTTCCTGAAACTTAAAGGGTTCTTCAACCTATGCTACCAAGGTGTTGATGGTGTCAGACCCGCCAACATGTCAGGGGATCTCCCCAGTAAGAAGTCCCAACTAGACCTCATATTGTTTAGAGTATGAGTCTTAGCAGTGGGTAGTACAGTATTGCCTTGACTGCGATTGCACGTAGAGGTAAGTAAGATGTCCATGTTGGAAGTAAGGGTGTGACCTTGTAGCAATTCAGGGAAGGTGCATGGAAAACCTCTAGCACACAGAAGGGGAGAGGAGTGTGCCTGTTAGAAGCTTGTACTAGTACACAGATTGAAAGGGAACACATGAAATGAAATACATCACAAGATGGAAAGAAAAATAGTTAACAATCCAAAGTGATGAGTTAAACCAACAACACGCTTCGATAATATTCATAAAAACACATACGGAATAGTCCATACATACATGCGTAAGTTACAACTACATACATTGTTAGAGTGACCAGAATAGTTGAACTACAATAATAATACATGCATGAAATGTGTTGTCTCTATTATATTAAAACAGTGAAAGATCTAGTCATACATACAACCATGACAGCCACTACCCCAATAGTGGAATGTTACAGTCACTTGTGCTTTCTCCTCCAAAGGTATGTACTCACTCTTCACTATGGAGAAGCTAAGGCTCATTACAATACACTCCAAGATTTCTCTAATTTATACCTATCAGAAGGTTGGCTTTGAAAATCCCGTACAATGAGTTATGAGGCTCTCTATATAGAAAAGGGTGGGTTGACCCTTGACATTCCCCTTTGTGACTCTTGAGCTACCCTCATGACTCTTCAACTTACACATGATTGTTTACATTCTACTATTGACACTTGGTCTTTCACTTTACAACATGTTTACAATACAATCTACACATGTACCCATGTGAGACAAAAATGGTCTTGATTAATCCATACAATACATCATTGAGACTCGAATAATTGTGGGAAGACCGACTCGTTGACATCCTCTTGGTGATTGTTGGTGGCGAACTGGTGCCAAGCTTGGTAGTCTGCTATGGTGTCTGCATGTTTCATGGTGACATCCTTTTGAAAGTGAACTTTTTCCTTTGTTGATCCAGGTACATTTATTTGGCACCTTTGTCCAACTCGTCATGTAGCATGTGCATCATGGTCTTGAGTGCAATCAGACCAGTGATATACTTGTGCATAGTATCTGTGCTCATTTGAAAATCTACGCTGGTGGCTATGTGCATCAACTGCTCGAAGTAGATGTCCAAATCCAGTCAGAATTGGTTCTTTTCTTTCACATCTGTGAGTGTGCCAATGGATGGGATCACATCTGTGTGCACAATGACATCCATGCTCTTGAACACTTGTGAATGTGAAGTCTGTAAGCTAGTGATGAGATGGAGGAGTTCCTCAGAGTTTCATATCTGACTCTGGATGTGTGGCTTCAACTCCACTACCTTTGGCTTCATCATCTTTGGCAAGTACAATGGGGCTCCCTTGTACCTCATTGTCCATATCTGCATGTGATTGATAGTTGTGTGTATGTCTATCAACATGTGTTCTCTCCTAGCACAGTGTTGTTGCTAACCATTAAGATGGACAATTGACTTATGCATGGTGATGAACTTGAAGTATAGCTTCCGCATGACTGTCTCAAGAGATGATACTTCATCAAGTATCGCTTTCCTCCACTCTGCTCTGGTGGATGTTGTAGTGTGTTCTTCTCTTTTCTTGGAAACTTGCAATTCCTTAGCCATATGCTCATTCTCAGCTATCACGAATCTCATAGTTGATCTAGTGGCTTTGGCATATGCCTTTGTAGCATCATCCAATGCAACTAGATGTCTACACACATCGAACAAGATCACTTGTTCTTGAAATGCACAGGAGGTGCATGGACATTTGGAGTGGGAAATCTCCATGACTACACAACTCTGTGTTGTGACTCGTCAAAGGATATGTTGTGCACATATGCTTCTAGATTTTCCTCAAGGATTTCAGTGTCTCCTTGATCACTTGGGACTTTCTCTGCTCCCAGATCGGGTGAAACCTATGGAGTGACCTCTGGGTCCTTGGGCATGAGGTATGTATCCTAATCCTACTCTAGCTAAACCACATTTGTATGCATTTGCCCCAACATCTATTCAATCTCCTGAACAAAGTCCTGCTCCTACGACTGCTCACCCTGTTTGCTATCTGCCAGTTGTTATGATTCAATAACTTGTATTTGCATAGTTTCATCAACGTGTGCACAATGTGCTTCCTGTTTTTCTTGTTCCTGTTGTTCTATTTCTCCCTTTTGCACATCTCTTGTTCTTACCTTAATTGTTGCTTCATCTCCTACAACTTCTTCTCTGCCTCCTCCAGCTTCTGCTTCTCCCTTTATCTTTGCACAATCCTTCTGTTGCGGTGTCGCTTCTTTGCCTCAACCTCCAAATTTTCTCTTTCTACAAGTGGAACTTCCTTGAACTTGTAGCTTTTCTCTTCCTCTCCATTGTCAAAAATATTCCTCTTTCCTTTGTCATGAGCAGGTTTGTTTCCCTTTGTTTCTACTAATGTTGTTGTCGTGTCAAGTGTTATTGCCTTGTGCATTGCTAACCATTCTACAACCACCCTAACTGGTTCATTGAGACTTGAGGAGTTATAGCAGTATCTCCATGGGTCTTCCTCAGGCTAATGACATGCCCTATGGATCCAAGGATGATACACTCTTGCACAGTGGTCCCTCACTAAGCAATGCAGGTCATATGGATTGAATCTTTTGGTGTTGAAGGTGAATCTCTTGAATTCCTCCATCTCGGCCTCAGCATGCTTGAGACTTTGGAACTCATACAACCCGTTCCACAAAGGAAGAGCGGGCCAAGGTGCCTTCTTCTTTTGTGTAGTCTCGTTGACAACCCTGTCAAGATGTGTTATGCAACCTCTTGCATGACCATCTTATCCATGGAAAACTTTGGTAACACATGAGTAGCCTTCTCCGCAATGTACATCTGGATGAAGGTGCCAAGGGGTGAGGCATACCAATCTGTTGTGTTAACCAATTCCTCCATCATTTCTTGTGACATGTAAGGTGGATCCAACTCAAATATCATCCTATACGCCGAGGTGACGAAGTGGTCTGATAGTTGTACTATAACTCCACGGAAGTTGCACTTGGAGAACAACCTACAATAGATGTGCACATAGGTTTCTAAAGGTGTCCATGCCAAACCCAAGTCAGGAAATTGTTGACGGGCATAGACTGCATCAAGAATGTAGGTGGACATGAAGAGCTTTGCTTGTTGAACCTTGGGTGGATGTTGGCCATTTTTTACTTTCCCCTTCATCTGGAGAGCCAACATGTCGGACCAATTGAAAGGTCTTCCTTTGTTTGACAGTTGATCCAATACAATCACCCAACTCTGCGGGAAGGTCTTTGTACTCTCTTGGCCATATAAGCAGAATGTGAATATGACCAAGAACTGATAAGACTTACATAGTGTCTTTTTCTTGTATACCTAATTAGGTGTCATCCTAAACTTAGACAACGCTCTCACCCAGCTCCTCAAGATGTCTCTTTAGTTCGCACTGCTGCTAGGGTTAGTGAAGAGTGCATCCATTTTGTTCACTGGTTATGGAAAGTGATACATCTCCTAAAAGTTCTCTACCCTAAATTTAGCAAGTTATGTTCCACTAACACTACTCACTACCATTTTCTCTGGATCAGTATGCGAGGCAATCCAATGTATCATGTCTGCGCATGGAAATGTGGGATACCTGCATGCAACCCAGTACAAGCCAGACTTTTGTATGTTGACATTGAGTTTGCAGTCCTCTAGATTCTCCTCAAAGGTGCCTGAAAATACGTCATTGATATCCTGCCATGTGATCTTGATCTCCTAGTCTATGAACATTTTAGTGTCTTTGTAGATGGGCAAGCTCACAAACACCTGCTTGACCACATCTCCAGTGTGCTCTCAATGGTGTCCTTTGACCAGGCTCTCTTGGAATCCATTGTACTTGTACTACTGAGAGACTAATGAACACTTGTGATACCTAGAGATAGAGAAACAATCATGGCAAGCAAAATGTCAATTGAAAATTAAAAGAAACTTGAGGACAAACATGCAACACACCTGATTGACTGACTAGGAAAATTATGTAGTTTTCTTTGGGAGAGGCTAGGTGATTGACTACTGAAACTGCACAGAGCACAGTCCAAGCTACCAGCGAGCTGACTGACTAATGAAAATGCACAGAGCATAGTCCATCTTGGCCTACTGAGGACTGGAACTACACAATGCATAGTTTTAGTCAGCATGACTTCTACCCAGGAAATTGCACTGTGCAATCCTGGGGGCCAATTGAGCCATCGTCTCTCAAAGTTGGGCAGAGAACAACCTGGGAGGCCAGTGTGAGGTAGGATCTATGCAATTCTTGGGAGCAAGGTAAGGCCTTCCATCCCATCAATGCGTAGTGCAAGCCAGGAAAGGTAAGGTCCAGGGCAAGGCATCTCAGACCTGCCGATGGATGACTGAAAATCAGTGACTAAAAGCATGTGAAAATTTGGTGCATACATGAGTGAATGGACATGCATGTGATTAAAGTCAGTGTAGAATTCAGTAAAAAGGGGGAACAATGAAGTGTGTGAAGCAACTCGCCACAACAACGACTATTAGTGTAGAAACAATGTCATGCATGCGACAACAAGGAAATTCAATGAAAAACTCGAAATAGTGCTTCTGCAAGCTAACATGCATTGAAACGACAGAAATCATTCAACAAAAAAAATTAAATAGCATTCACACATACTGAAATGTAAAAAGTGAAATAAAAGCAGCAAAAGACATGAAAAGCCGACCTACCCCAAAAAAGTTGTGATGAGTGTGCTGAAAGTTCCTAGATGTGTTGGGAATTCCAGAGCTCCAAGATCAAAAGTGAAGAATGAGATCTGAGGCATCGGATAAATAGTTTTGACAAGATCGAGGTTTATGACATGCATGCCCCAAATCTAGGAAAAAGTGACACTTGGTGGGAGGTTTCTAAAACTCATTTTTCATGTAACCATTAGCTACTAAATATATCCCTAAAATCTAGGGATTCTTTTTCTTTTTTATTTTTTCTTTTTTCGAGCAAAACTACCCATACATGCAAGGCAAGATTGCACAATCTTGGAGGGAACCAGTCAACCTGTGAGCACATGCAATGGTCAGAAATCCATGGGATGACTTCTATGTATTTTCTAGAATAAATCCATGGTTGTAGCAAAACTACGCAAATTCTAAGAGCAAGCCCAGTGATGGGTTGCTCTGCACAATTTTCTTGGGGAAGGTAGCCTACCTATTCTACGCAATTCTAGAGAACAGTGTTGGCTACCATGATGAACTACACAATTCTGGAGAGCAAGGCTGGTTTCCCTCCAGTTCTACGCAGTTTTCCAAGTTAGCACAAGAATCGGTTTGAGACCAAGTCACAGGAGGTTAGCTTGTGGGTGAAAGACAAACATGTTAGTGAACACAAGTTGTTAAGCCAAAGAAACACAACTAAAAGCATAAGTACTTAGGCAGTGCAAGGCATACTACTAAGGATGGTTGGTAGGGAGGCTCCAAAACGAAGCTAAGGAAAAATTTTGGAGGGTGGTTGTAGCTGCTAAAACACAAGGCTTGGTACCTGTCAGGCTATCTACGCTACCTCTTCTCAGTTCTAGGAGCTCCAACAAACTCCTCTGTGTCCCTCAATGTCTGTTTTACTTCCATACTAGTTTTACCAATAGTGGTGGGAGGCTCAATCAAATCTCCCTCCTATTCCTATTGTTCCATCTGTTGAGAACTTCCTGGATTTCCTGCTTCTGAGGAAATACTAGTGTTGATCACAGTGCTCGATCTAGGTTTTTATCCTCTTACTTGTCCTCCTTGTTTCCCCTACTATTTTTGGACTAATGGAACATCTACTGACTAACCTTCTGCTGGCATATCTCGAGATTTCTTGAAATCTCTATCCTCCATGAACTTTACGTCATGTTTTACTACAATCTTCCTATTGCTAGGAATGTAGATATTGTATGCCTTCGAGGTCTCTCTATATCCTATGAGGTACACTGATCCAATTTACTACACTTCTTGTCTGGAATGTGACAATATACCACACTTTTGAATGTCTTAAGATGGATCACCTTTGGCTTCTTCCCTATGAAGACACCTTCAGGCATTTTCTTCTCCAATTCTCATGAGGAGTTCTATTCTGGATATACACCGATGTTTTTCAAGCCTCTGCCCATAACAATCTAGGTAGGTCCTAGTCATACAACATAACATTTTTTGCCCCAACAATAGTTCTATTCTTTCGCTCTGCTACTCCATTCTATTTTGGATTATATGGAGCTATCCACTCCCTTTTGATGCCCTCCTTTGAGTAGAAATCCATGAAGTCTTTGTCCATATACTCTCAACCATTATCTAAATGCAATACCTTTATCTTCTTCCCTGTCATGTTCGTTACAAGAACCTTAAACTCTCTGAACCGATTAAAGACCTCATCCTTGGTATTTAATAAATAGATCTAGGCTTTTCTAAAGTGATCATCAATAAATGTGAAAAAGTATTCACCACCAGTAAGAGCTCTTGGGGACATTAGGCCACAAATATCTAAGTGTATAAATCCCAATACGCCTTCTACTCTATTTTTATTTCTAGAAAAAGTTGCTTTAGTGTACTTCCCTTATATGCAGCCTTTGCATATATCATCATGCTCAATACAAAGTATTGGAACTCTTGTAACAGTTTATGTGAGCATCCTCAGTGCTCCGTGGTGTAAGTGCCCCACTCGCCTGTGCCATAATTCTTTCAGTTCCTTTTCACCATTATGATTGTTGCCTATCAATGCCATTGGAGATTCGAGCTGCAATCTATACAGTTTGTTTCTTTGAGCTCCAATTTGTCTTTTCTTCTTCTAACTTGAATGTTTGACGTATACTTTCCTTCCAATGAAGTATATACATTGTATCCCTTGTCTTGTAATTGGGACACTGAAATCAGATTCATTCCTAACCTGGGCACATGCAAAACATTATTGGCTCGGATGTTGGTTTGTGCTTCCATCTAAAATTCTATGGTGCCTCTCCCTACTAGAGTACACTTCATTTTGTTTCCCATAGTAATCTAGAAGTCCATTTCCTTTCCAAGACAACTTGAGAAATATTCACGTATTCCAGTCATATGGGTTGAAGCCTCGCTATGAATATACCAAACATTTTCTAACATTGAACTTAAAAAGCATGTGAATTCTTCTTCCAATCTCGAAGATAATTCAGAGACATATTTCTATTTCTGACTTTTTTTCTACCCTAGCAACTACTGCAGAAAAAATTGTCTTTTCATAAAGACTACTATGCACTGAGGTTTTTGCTGCACTGCTCCACATACCACTCACAAATCTCGATCTAGAAATCTTACCTCTTTGTTGACTCACTCAGAGAGAGATATTCCATGAAAATCTTTTCCTTTTGGCTTGGACTACACAATCCTTCTAGGGATTCTATTTTCTTCCTTCGCAGTACTTCGACTTCCCTTCTTCTCTTCAATGTTGTCTCTTCTGATCTACACTCCTGCTTAACTCAGCTCTCATACCATGTGAAAATTTCTAAATAGAAATCCAACTGCAGTAACCGATATTATTTCTTCTACTTATTATTTCATAAATAAGTTATTCACAGTGTTTCTACAACAAATATCAAAATAAATTCTACTGCAACCTTCATAATTAAACTACTGCAAAAAGTAAATGCAAGGAAAAATACTAACACGGCTATAATCCCAATGACATGGTTATTTTTGGACAATTTCCCCAAAAAACCCCAATGTGGGAAAACTAGTGCAACATATGAGGGTTTCTTTATTGATCTTTAGCAAAAATCTCATGTACAAGATACAACCAGTAGAATAGAAGAGTAATTTCTATGAGAAATTTTACAGACGATATTCTCACTCTTCTCAGCAAGATTATGAATCTAGAGAGGACCTGTTGCCCCTTCTACATATCATTGTGTCATATTTTGCATAGGGACTATGCATTACCAATGTTAATCCATGCATCACAGCCTCAGTGTTATCCCTCCTCTGCTCTATGTCTTCTTTCTGCTCCTGCACTCCCGACTGATGTTGATGCCCTCTCTTATTCTCACCTGTAACTCTCCCTCTGATTCGATTTCCTCTTGCCAAACTTCGACCATTGATGAAATCGATCTTTCTTGGGTAACTGAGCATCTGCCCATTGTGGTTTCCAAATGCCCATCAAGGTCCTCCTTATAATATTTCAGTTGAGTAATCAATGGCCTAGATTATATTATAATCAATGGCTCAGATCATATTGACTTGATCCTCGTCTTCTTCTAGAAGCTTCATCCTCAATTTAATTAATACCCTTTAATTATTTTAATTTCCTAAGTTTAGGGGGCAGCCAAGGGAAATCCGGGGCCGACAGGTTTTGGGGGGGTCTTCAGGAATGAAGTGGGAGCATCAGTACATATCTACTATGGAACAATTGGCAAAGACACCAACAATGCTACTGAATTGGAAGGACTATGGAAATGGATTTGCATTGTAGATCAAAAAAACTTCTTCCCACTAGAGGTAGAGGGAGACTCCCTTATCTTAATAAATGCGGCCATTAGGATACAAGCAGGCACCTCAGCCGCTAAGATAGCTTCCAGCTGGAGGTTTCTCAGTAGATTGGAACTTCTAGAGGAACGGCTCCAGAACCCCCATAGCATCACCTTCAAGCATGTAAAATGCACTACCAACAAGGTAGCAGATAGACTAGCCAATCAAGGGGTAAACCAAGAGATCCCATATTTATCAGGATCTCTCTGTGACTCAAATGATGAACAACTCAAACATGAATGCACTTCTCTGGTGCAATAGGATTACTCACTCCCGGATGCAGGTGATTGACGGCCAGGACGGTACGTTGGAGGCGCGTGAGGAGGGCAAGTGGCAACCCTACTGCGCCCGTTGTAACAGCTATGGGCTGGCTAGCCGACTTCGCACAGATCCATTTATGGCAGAAATAACGCTCCCGTCCTAGCTTATTGTTCTTAGCGCGATGGTGCTCAACTCATTCCGCATAGATGTTGTTAAGGGCGACCCTCAGCGAGATAGCTCGTCCACCTTCTGCCTGTCTGCTCTGGTGCATGTTGTCTGCTCTTCCATGTTTGTCTATCTCTGTTGTGCTATTTGCACTTTCATAATCTTCGTCCTCCATTCGGTTCCGGCTCCCGGTGTTCACAACTTTTTTCGGGCTCAGTCTCCAGCTTACTCTACGCATATGCCTCTCAGTCATTTCTCTGCCCTCCATCTTCCGTTCACCAGTCCTCATCCCATAATTATGCCAAGGGAAAGGCTGAGAATGGTAAGCAGGTGCAGAGGTTCGCATGGGCGCCCCACCCACCAGCACTCCTTCACTTCTCTGGACCCCTCTGAGGATGCATTGTTCAATACAGCGACCAAATGCGGCAGGGGCAGGGGAAGGGGGCAAGACAGAGGTGGAGAATGTAGACATAATGCGCATCCCACAGCCCGCTTCCGCATTCCATTTTCTCTGGCCAATTCCACTTTCATCGTCTCGGTGACTATCAAAAACTGTGAGAATGTTCCAGGTTCGGGAGCTTTTCAACATGGGGTTCTTGTAGCACAGATGCAGGTAAGTCAAATTGCCACCCAGCTCCATGTCTCCAAAGGAGTGCCTACACTGCGCACTGAAGCCAATGCTGGCCCAAGCGAGCCTGTGAGAGGAGAGCCCTCAAGTTTTTTGGATCATTCATCTTACTCCACGAACTCAAGACAATTTGGATGCAGAATTGTGGAGGAACAACCGTCAACCTCAGATGCAGATTGAACCGGTCAGCGCCTCTGGTTTTTTGGTTCTGCCTCTGAAGCCGAAGTTCTCCTTCTTTTCATTTTTCAGTGTTCATGCCTGTTCCAGGCTTCTGTCTATGATTCAGGTCTGGGTCTGTTTATGTTTCTGTATGTGTCAAAATTGGTTCTTGAAAAGCAGTGGTCAACTCAGTCCGATATCGCTGTATGAATCAGAGTCTTGAGTCCTTCTGGATTGTTATGTGTCCCTTGGTACTAATTTCTCTGATATAAGGTTTTTGGCCGGTTCCACAGTCATGCAGTCAAGCTTTTTTTGCTCTTTGCCAATTTCATGGCATGAACTCTCGAGGCAGTGACCTCGCTGTAACTTTTTTTTGTATAAATATAGAAGTAGACCAATTTAGAAAAAAAATTCATAAGTTTAGACTTAGGCACCCATTAAAAATAATTAATTATTTTAATAAAACTTTCTCCTGGTGTAATTTCCAAAAAAATATTTATGGGTATTGTGGAATACATGTGTCCAAGCCTCTCTGCGAATTTTGAGGCTTAGATCACATTCGATGCTACCATAAATTAACAACATCAACCCATACTAGTTTCTTTATAGATTCCTTGAATGAGGATGGTTTTGTCTCAACTAGCTCATTCATCAGAGCCATGTACCCAGTGTACCGATCTGGTGACCTCCTTTTCCTGCATTGTGATGTGGGTGCTCATATATTCTCTTTATCATCCTGCAATAATCTGCTAGCTTCCCTGGTCTGATTCCTTCCTTCTCTAGATGTCTCTGCTTGAGTGGATGTCTCCACTCTCTCCTCCTATGCTTGTGGTTGCTCCACAACTTCTGAGGTTCTTCCTTCGGAGTCAAAATCTCCTGATCATGATACAACTGAAGCTCCCTCTTAAGAGAACACCTCATTGTCGTCTCCTCATCAAATTCCACATTTCTTCTGACCATTATCAACCTGCAATATGGAAAGTACACATGATAGTTATGAGGTGTATCAGTGTACCCCACAAATATGCCCAACTCCATTGTCGGCTCTATCGTTTTCCTCGCTTCCTTGGAAACATGATGGTAAACTGATGATCTAAATATCTTAAAGTGTGACAAATCTTATTTCTTCCCTGAAAAAGCTTCCTCCTATGCACTCATGCCAAGAATCTTGTGAGGACTCATGTTCTACAAATAGACCGTTGTGTTGCATGCTTCAACCCATAAGTGTAGAGGTAGGTTGTGTTCATGCAATATCGCATGTGTTGCTCCCACAATACTTCTTTTCTTCCTCTCATCCACCCCATGTTGTTGTGGGTTATGATGTGTTTTCAACTCTTTTCAAATTCCTTCTTTTGCACAAAATTTTGTAAGCTCATTCGACACGTACTCACCATCATTATCACTCCTGGGAGACTTCACTCCCCAGCTAGTCTCTTTCTCAACAAGTGCTTTAAACTCAAAAAAATTGGAGAATTTCTTATCTTTCTTCTGCATGAAGTAGATCTAACACTTTGTGATAAATCGTCCACAAATATAACATTATTAATACATGTGCTTGGCAATGGAGGCTGTAGAGAAAGGTCCACATACATCAAAATGGATCCTTTCAAGGATTGCATGTGCCCTGTTGTCCTGATCATTGAACATGGATTTTTTGTACTTCCCCAATGTACACCCTTTGCATGTATCTCACTTCTCTAGTGCTCCATTGGGGAGGCCTGTAGAGCTATTGTATGATCTTCAAAGCGCCATGAATCAAATGGCCCAGTATTCTATTCCATTATTCGTCGACATCTCGGCTATGCACCTTCTCTTCTTTTGTTCTGAATGTTGCACAATATTCCACATCTAATTTGTAAAGGTTCTTCACTCAATCTTTGATTTGCTTCACTTGTCCCGTGGTGATGTGTCTCAAGAAAGCCTTCTTTTTCTGAATATCACATCATAGCCATGGTCTTCCAACACTATGATGGAAACTAGATTCTTCTTCAGACCCGGTACATACATCACATACTTGAGCCTAAGAGGGGAACCTAACTCTCTCTGAAAATTAATTGTACCTATTTCAGTCATCATATACCTTCCATCATCTCCCATCTTGATATGCATATGGAGATCCTTCTCCTCCAAGTCACTGAAAAATTATTTGTTTCCAATCATGTGGAATGAAGCACTATTGTCTATATACCACACACGACCCATCAATGTGATTTTCATGCATGTAATGAGGGTAAAATCAAGTTCTAACTATGAATCCAAGCCTTCACCCACTACTCCTCCTACGGTCTTCTTGCTTGTTTTCTTGTGTGGACATTTTGTAGCATAGTGTCCCGGTTCATGACAGTGAAAGCACTTGATTTTGGAAAAGTGTTTCTTCTTGCCCCCTTGACCATATTTGGTTTTGGATTCGGATTTCTTCCCTTTCCCTTTCTTTGAATTTCCAACCAAGGCATAGTTCTTTTCATCCTTAACCTTGGATTAAGTCTCGTCTTTGTTGCTCTGCCTTATTTCTTCTTGCACTAGATTGGACCATAACCACTCCCATATTAGTAGTTTCTCTCCACCATTTACCAAATCTTGATAATTATGCCATCTCTTGGGAAGGCCCAAGGGGCTAGAGCTACCAGATCTTCTTCAGGGATAATAATACTGACCTTGCCAGGTTCATCACGATATTGTGTAAACCTACTCAGGTACTGCGGAATTGTTACATTCTTTTGCATCTTAATACTTCGAAGCTTGTCCTTGAGTGTCAACTTCTTGTGGTTGCTATTTTTCTAAAACAACTTTTTCAATGTTTTCCACATCGTGAATGGAGTCACTTTCTTGTGAATATTTGAGATAACATGATCCTGAACTCCCTCCAATATGATCCTCCTCGCTTTAGCGACATCCTTCTTCCACTAAGCAAGATCCTGGGCATAAGATGTTGAGGTTTTGCTACTTCTATCTTGATGTATTCTAGCAACCCATTATCATCCAATATTGCCTCCATTTGGATCTTCCATGCCACAAAATTTGTGGTTCCTTCCAAAGCATACTCAATCCTGAGTCCATTGAAATCCATCTTCTCAGTCCTAGAGAAACCTTGTAACATTGATATTCAAAATTGAACCTCCTACAATGACAACTTCGAATTCTCTTCTCTATTGCGAATCTAGCTTTGATACCTTATAGAAATTAATGTTTTTATTCTAAACTGCTCATGAAATTTACTAAATCACAAGACTAGAAGCTACTCTACTGATCTGCGGAAGCAAATTCGTGATTGAGAACAAAAATCATTAACATGCGTCAATATTTAACAAGCATACATTGATATTTATCTAGGGGAAAGAAACTACTCAAAACCCCTTGATTAATGATCTTAGAATCGTAAATAGGAATGGGTTCTTCTTCTTGAAAATTGAGTCATTATGATTTTTGAAAATTCAAGATGAAGATTTATAGCCATGTTAACATTATGAGGAAAGATTTCATCTTGAATTATACATTCAACTTTAGGATTGAGAATATGAGAATCTAAAATATTCAAAAAAGGGTGAAATATCTCTATATCATCAATCCCTGAATCATAATCATAAATGACTTCAAAATTCTTATTAGCACTCTCTTCCATTATAGATGATAAATCAGAACCTAAAGCATAACCATATGAACATGTATAAACATTTATCAGAACCATTAAAAGAATGACCCTTCAATAATTCTCTATTCCGATGAAAATTGATAGATAATTCATCACTTATTAGATTTATGATAGCTCCCGTGATTTCTGAAGAAAAAAAACATTTTTAAGCAGAGGAAATTCTAAATTATTGTCAAAGGAATTATAATCAATAAAAAGATCGGGTTATAAGGCAAAATGGTTGTTCGAACAAATGATATAGAATGATTCCCTTCTTTTAGAATGATCATCTACATTTCAAATTGATTCTTGAGTTTCTAAATTTATTCTTCATAATTTTCCTTAGCGCAGAAATCAGCTTCATCATTATTTGAAATAAATTCAGGAATGACATGAGTTTGGATGAATACGTATTCGCAGAAATCGAATTCATCATTATTTGAAATAATTTCAGGAATGATATGAGTTTGGATGAATACATATGGTTGAGAATGAATATATAAATACTTTAAATTGTGCGGTTGAAAGTCATTGGAAAACTCAATAAAATCCATCATAGGAAGTGGTTTGTTAAAATGATCCTCATTGTTGATGTTTTCAATTTGAATTGCTGATTTTCCTCTTCAATAAGATCATCATATTTATTATGATTTGGAATAATTGATTCATCAACAACAACATGATTTGGAACAATTTTAGGATCAATATTAATTTTATTCGATCTATTTATTTCTTCCTGAAATTGTTCATTAACAATTTATGCATTGTCTATTTGAGCAAGATCGGGCATGCCATTAGAAGCAACACGCTCTTCAATAATAGAAAATACACTTATAAAAGTTATATTTTTTGGTTCATTACAATTACTTGAAATACAAGGAAGAGAAACAATGTGTATAAACCATCTTATTAACTCAAGTTCATAAGGTAAATATTGGGATTGAAATTTAAAACAAATTAATTTAAATTGAATGAGAAAATCTTCTAAAGTTTCACCTTCAAATCTACGTAGATTCATAAGTTCAAAACATATCTTATCATAATTATAGTCCTTAAATGCATGAAGGAACATTCTTGTGAATTGATCCCAACAATGTGTTGAAAAATGTGTAACTTGGTTCGATCTTCATAAATATAAAATGTACTTTTGATTCTTGTATATTGTAAAATGAAAGAAATTATTATTATTATTTTTGGAGTATGGGTTTCATGCTCAAGGTCTTTTATTTTATAAATCGAGAACCCATTGAGTGCTTCTAGGGTTTGTCCTAGGTCAAGAAGTCAAAAGAGTCATTGTCATAAGTTGAAGACCCCATTGGGCACATTGTAAATTGTAAAGAAAATCATTTTTTTCATTAAAAGTGTCAAAATACCCTTCAAGGCCAAGTTGGCCTAGTAGTTGGGAAGTCGGCCTATTTTGAGGAGCTACGTCCACTTTGAAGAGCCTATATAAAGGAGGGAACTTGACCTCCTTGATACACATACATCACTCACTCATTTAAGCGAAGGAGAAAAGCAAGAAGGCAAACGAAGAAGGAAGACGGCAAAGAAAGATTCTTTTTGGGTTAATTCTCACTCATGCGTGCAAAGAAGAGAATCTAGGGTTTGCAGCTTCAAGGTCAAAATTCTCTATCTGCTGGAAGAGGATCAAATCTGTTAGAAGAAGGGTCTACTAGGCCTCGTACCATCCCTATACAAGGAAGAAAGACAAACAAAGTTGTTGGGAGGCCTTGGAAAGCTATGTCGCTCACTAGTGTGGATGATGTTGCAGTTGCAAGGGGACAAAAATTTCAGACCTGCAGTAGAGGTCGAAATTCGAAAGTTGGGGGTCAAAGTTGTGTTGTTGGAAGAAATTTTACTAGGTTTGACTTGTACAAGGGAAGCACATCATTCAGAAAGGTTGGAATTGGTCTTGGAGGGTATTGGTCTTTGCTTAGAGGTCATAGAATTTGTCAATTGAAGAATCTATAAGAAGAGAATATATTTTTTAGGTTTTCCTCTCAGGTGGAGAGGTTTTAACCCTAGCTTGTAGCCTATATTATGTGTTCTTGTATACTAGTGTTATTCTTATTTTGGTAGTTTTTTGATGATATCCAAACATAATATTAAGTGAAGAAGTTAATAAGTCAGAAAAGGTAAAAATACATCACAAGTAGTTATCATAAAAAGAGAAACCATATTAATCATTTCCCTTTTATATTTCTCAACGCAATGTACAAAGGCAATGGGTAGTGATTTACACCATTATTTGGCTTGGTTTGTGAAAGTAAGATCTTGCATAACGCACTATCTTTGGCTTGGTTTGTGAAAGATCCTACATAACACAACTTCATCAATATCATAGTCATTACAATTTTAATAAATTGAATAATATGATCAAATGTAGAAACATCATTATTAAAAAAAAACATCAAACTTTATCTTCGATAGGGGTCTTACTATTTTCATTGGAATAATGGAAGATGAACGCCCATGCAACTACAAGTAGGCATTTTTGAAGGAGCCGTTGAAAATAAATATAAACTTTAAAATATAAAACTCCTAGGGGCCAGCTTGTCGGTGAGCCTCCTTCTAAAACAAAAAATGTTGATGGCCAAAATTGACCATGATCAACATTAAGGAAATCACTATGCCAGGGCCCATATTAGACCCTTATCCATTTGGGATGGTGATTTTGACTAATTGTAAGTCAAGTTACCTTAACCTAAAATTAAATGTCTAACCTAATCTAAAACTAATCTAAATGCATAAATCAAACTTTGACTCTAACTTTTACCTATTTTTGTATGATATTGATTGTTGGTATTAACAAGCAAAAGAACAAACTATCCTTCTCACAGCATGCATGAAAGAGCCAATCTTTTAAATGTGATGAAATAAGGGCTTACCTAGGTCACCAAATGTGTACTCCTACATAAGGAAACTTTCAACTAAATGTAAATGTAGTGCTAGTTTCTAATTCCAAAAAATAAATAAAATTATTCTAACTTGGCACATAGGAAATAGATCCTAAATAAAAAGTGCAATGGTTTAAAATTGATGGGGATTAAACATGTGTTTTGCAACATCTCTCGTTAAAAGTTCATGTAATAAAAGTTAATAAAGGAAAAATAATACCATGGTTACGGGACACTTATTCCAAGTTGAATGTTGAGCAAAGATATCCTCGTCGGCATGACTGGATGTGTTTATGGCTAACGAAATTGGCAAAGAAAATGGCTAAGGCATTAAAAATGCAAAAAAGAATTTTTGGCACATTTACTTATGAAAATAAAGGAAAATAGGAGTAAAGGAAGGTGAAAGGTTACACGTTGCATGTGAGGAGGAAAGTGAAGAAAAATAATGGAAAATAATGGAAATTGAAGAAAATAGAGGCCTCATTAATAAAAAGGCTTTTAAGGATCAGTTTGTAACCTTTGTAAGTTCAGTTTTGGAGCTCTCTCATTATTCTCTCTCTCTCTCTCTCTCTCTCTCTTGGACACAAAATTTTCTTGCATCATTTTAGCTTTGGAGCAAGGAAGAAAAAAAAAAGAAAAGGAAAGGAAGGAAAGCAAAGATTAAGCAAGCAAGAGCAGGATAAAGCAACTTTAGCAAGAATATTTGAAGGTAACTTATTACATGTGTGATTGCCTAGCTGGTTTTGACATGCATGGCTCTCCATGTTGGTATATGGTTCTCTTGTTATTGGTGGCATGGTTTTGTCAGGTTATGACAATGGTTTTTATCCTAGCCTTGCCTTTTTCCGGATAGCCATTGTGTGATGGGATTGTTTTTTCAGTTTTGAGATTTGGAATTTCTGGATGATTTCATAATTCGGGGTAGAGGTGGTCTCGGGAAAATTCCCAAAGGCCTAGGAATCCCTTGATCGGTTTTGGCGGGATACACGGTAAAGCCTGAGGGTGGAGTCTTGGTTTAGGGCCTAGTAATCCGGTGTGGATTGTTGTAAATCCTTAGTGACTTGTGTCTCAGTTTAGAGCCTAAAGAACTGGTGTGGATTGTGGTAAATCCTAAGAGATAAGGAGATGAAAAATTCCTCAAGGATAGTGATGGAGTTCGGAGGCATTCCTAGCTCGGTTTGGTTTTGTGATCTTGGTGTCAGTTTTGGTGATATCATGGTTTGGTGAGGGTGGAGGTGGTTTAAACTCTGGATTCCCTTGTTTATTTTTGGATTGGTTTATCCATGAGATCCCACACTCATGCTTGGTATATGGCACAAGGGTGACAAGCTAAAAGAAAGATTTGGTTTAGCCATGTCTACAGTCGGGTGGTATGTGGAAGTCTCGAACATGGTCAGTTTTGCCTATGTTTAATAAAAGCTAAGTTCTCTTGATTTTTCACTTTTTAATATGTAGCTTTAATGGTTTTTATCACATTTTTAATTTCATGGCTTAATGTTGGTTATAAGCTTGGTTATATGACTGGTTATTATCATGGTTATTTCATGTATTTACTGTAGATTTTTCTGTAGATTCAATAGTTCATGTGATATACTAAAACATAAGACAAGAATCTAATCTACTCTTCTCAATCGAAACCAAAAATGATCGATGAAAACAATAAGCAGAAAGAGGAAGAATATGAATCGCACATAACAAAATATTTCTCTGGGGAAGCCATTACTCAAAACCTTGACTATCTATATTGCATTAACCAGCAGATCTGAGAAGAAAATACAATTCTTGTTCACACTAGAACAATCCCTGCACAAGAATAATCTAACTCTCTGCCTCACAAACCAACTCAAGCCAACACTTAGCCAATTTTGTTGCCTACCAAGCCCCTACTTACGCAATTCCTGAGAGAATGATCCGAGTTGACTCAACTTCAGGATTTAACCAAGATCTTTTGCTTCCTTTAATGAACATATATGCATGCTTAATCAAATGGAAACATAGTGATGATCAGAAAATCATAAACAAGAGACATTGATAACGGAGTTCCTCCAGTGTGGACTATGTCTTCGGGCCTAGTGTCAAGATAGTCTTGGTCGCTTCATTTAATACTGGAAATGTTGAAGATGTACATGGACTATGTTTTCTGTCATATAAGGACATGTGCCCTCTACATGAGTGGAAAAGTCTCTCCACGAGACATTTCACTATAGGAATGATCACTCACAACAGACCTCCTATTAGCATGACATAAACTTACACATGGTGACAATGAGTATCCTGGCATCATGGCATCAAAGGGATCTCAACCAAAACACACATGGTGACAATGCATATCCCGCCATCATGGCAACAAAGGGATCTCAATCAAAACATACATAGCAATCCATGATAAATACATTTCACTTGAAATAAACACAAAGATTCTACATCATACATCAAGCAGGAATTGAAACAACATAATACACCTCACAACAAATG
Source organism: Pinus taeda (assembly GCA_000404065.3). Classification (NCBI taxonomy): domain Eukaryota; kingdom Viridiplantae; phylum Streptophyta; class Pinopsida; order Pinales; family Pinaceae; genus Pinus; species Pinus taeda. Next base: position 30,785 of record APFE031489909.1, read on the forward strand.
ATCAAATAAGTATATGAAAACAACACTTCATATACCTCAACTTTGATGCTATTTCAAGAATAGAATACTCAACTACTAGATCTGAATGCCCCATTGAAATCGTGGCGTCAGATGGTATAGAATCGACTATCCACACTCTGAAATCTGACACCGTCACTCCAATCTGGAAAAAAGGCCGAAAAATAAAAGGCTCAACTGCAAAAACTGACTGCACTACTGAATTTGTGTCGTCAAGAGGTGTAAAATAAACTATCCATTTCTCGAATTCTTACACCAGCAAAATCTGGGCTTGTAGGAATCTTTTAGATTCCCTCATGATTCTCCAAAGATTCCCTCCTCTGGGTTGACTGGAGATCTGCAATTCAAATTAGAAAATTGATCTTGCCGTTAATATCCTTGCAAAATTCTAAGAAGAATGAGTATAAAGTTGGTTGCATTCTGGAACTAAGAAATTTCGGCCTCCAAGGAATTTGGAAGATTCCTTCAAGATTCTTGAAGATTCTCCTCTGCTGGGAATCTGGAAATCCGCTGCTCAAAAGGAAAATCTGACCTCACCATTGCGTTCCCTATGAAAATCTGAGAAAAATGACTATAAACTTGATTACATTCTGACAAAATGAATTTTTACCTCCCAAGGAATCTTTTTAGCATCTTAAGATTCTCTGCAAAAATTTTGTCTTGAAAAGCATGCCATCATGGTTCTACCTCTGTGGTCTGTGTCATGGTTCCACTACTCAAAACTTCGTTCTCCATTCCCTATTCCATTCTACCTCCCCGTGCAAATGAAAAAGGATGGCTTTATGTAGTTTTCCAAGGCGGAGATATCAATGAAAAGGTCGTTGGACCAATGGTAAAATTTGATGCTCAGTCAAAGTTGGTTTCGGGGTCAAATCCCCATGGAACTATTTTTATCCATGCATTGTTATAACCATTTTGGGTGCGTTGGTGTGAAATGGTGCATGGTTATGGAACCGTCACATTTAAATATGGCTTTTGGTAACAGTTGTGTTAAATGGGGTCGCCACATGGTGGCAAGCCAACCCACATGGCCAGCACGGGTTCGATACCCGCCAGCCTCTATATTTTATGCCGTTGTTTTGGTGGCATTAATACATCGCATTCATATATGGGTGGTGGTTCCACGTGGGTCGCAGGTCTGCCTAGGGTGGCCCGCACCCCATTCAAATGTTAATATATATAATGTATGGTGGTTGGGGGGGTCGACGGGGGTCATGGCCCGTTGGCCCATATTTAATTTAAAATTTGTTTTTAACATATTGTGGGAGGTCTGATAGAGGTGGCGGGGGTCATGGCCTGCCACCTATTTTAATATTTATTTTTTTACTTTTATTAAATATAGGTCACTTTTTTCGATTTTGTCTAATATAAGGGATATTAGACAAATTAAGAGGCAACAATTTCACCTGCTCTCGAGAACTAAGTTTCCTCCCCAGTTGACGATGAATTTGTAGCACGCTTAAACTTGGCCCACAACCCAACTTTGACTGCAACTTTGATTGGCTATATCTCCTCCATACGAGCTTGGATTTGAGTTTTGTTTGCACCGTTTGAATCAGGGCGAAGAGTACTTCGATTTGGTGTTAGTTTGGTAGTAATCTGACCACTTTGAATTTTGACCCTTTCTGATTCCTTTTGGACTTCTACATGTGTTTAGAGCCACCTAGATCAATCCTCCCCATTGAGGACCTTTTGGTCCTCCAAAAGCATGAAAAATAATCTGCAACTTCTTTGTACATTGTCTGCATCTACAAGTGTCTGATAAGTCACCCTTCCTTCTCCTTCACCTTTATCCTTCGGAGCCATAAGCGATGAGCCAACACCTACATCCTCTACAAACATGTAGTACATTGTTCTGCAAATTACATGCTCATCAAAATGACCAAATAATGACCCAAGCATCCCATACTTGCCATGAGTTTATAACACATACTCGGTGGTCAAGTTTACGTCAAAATGAAAACAAATACCCCAACTATGAAAACAAGGCCCAAAATATCATTGTTGCTTAACAAGTGATGGAAAACACATCATCACTACAACACATGATTTAAAAAGACAAGGCCAAACACTATTGTTTCTTTAACAAGTGATGGAAACACAACATCACTTTCACACTTTAAAATGCGTCACAAAATAAGACCAGACATCATTGTTTCTTAACAAGTGATGGAAAACACATCATCACTTTTACATTTTAAATTGCAACAAATGATTCACAAAAACATGGCCAGGACAAGCTAACATATATAGAAACCATTTTTCACTTATCAATGTGAATTGGTCATCCCCCTATGGTGGTTTTTCTTGTCGAACGACTTTTTCAATTGGTTCATGCACCAATGCTTTTTCTTTAAGGCGTTGCTCTAGATGGAGCCTCCAACATGTGGATCTTTGATGGCCACCTATATCACAATGACTACAATAAGTCTTCTTCCTCCAGATTTGATTTACCTTCTTCTTTTCCTGTTGTTGAGAGGATCTTTCACGCCTCATCCTTTTTCGTGTTTCCATTCTCTTCTAGCACTCATCAAATACATGGTTATGTAAACCACAAAAGGTACATATTTTTCAGCACCATGATTTACGTTCATCATTAACAACATGACTGTAATCAAAACGAACATTCGAATATTGAGATTTGGTATACCTTTCATTGTTGTCTCTGGTGTAAGTATGGCGATGAGAGCTCGCCTCAGCTATTTCCTTGCAATCGGCACTTCCATGGGATGATGGTGACGTGTTCTCATCATTCTCTTTCCTCAATGATTTCAACAATGTCTTGGAAGAATCTGACACCTCCAAGCATTCTCCTTCGGTGTATCCCAAGCCTCCAAATCAATGTCTTTGCATGACCTCCAATGGCTGAGTTGTGCCTTGGTTATTAACACAAAGTTCTTCTCCTTCCTTGTAGCTCATCCTAGTAAGGAGCCTCGTGTTTTTCCCTGTAATTAATATCTCCACATTCCCAATAGAAATCATACTATTTGAAGATGAAACTGAAGGGAAATCAACATCTTTTACCTCCATTGTCGAGTTGGAAAGAACTGATGAGAGCTTCTCATCATCTATTGTTGGTGCTTCATTGTCTGTCTTGGCGCATTCCCCAACTTCCTTCCCGACATACCCAAGTCCTACCTAACTGGTAATTCCTCTACTTTGATGGGGTTGACAATGTATTGGCCAATAATGCCCAATCCTTTTCCTTCATACCGCATTTTCTTGAACAGTTTGGAGCCAATTCCTGTGGTATGATTTTCAAAAACAGTGAAAACATCATTAGCAAATAGACATGAAGACGGCGAATTACTTTTTACCGCATAGGGGTCAACTGCATATTTTCCAAGATCTCATCCTTAGCTTGTAGCTATCATAGCAAACTCTATTTCTCCTCTTTCTCTTCTTGTAGAAGTATCTTCAATTCAGTGTTATTTGCTTGAAGACTCTAGTTTTTGTGCTTTAGTTCTTCTAAGGCCTCTTCCGTAGTTCACAACTAAAGCTGCAGTCACTTCTTTTCCTTTGTCTCCTCTTGTAGAGCTTCATACATTATTTCCATCTATTTTAACACTTTGAGCATGGTCTCATACATCGCTTTGTCATCCTCTATCGATGCACGTTCTATTGTTCATGCTCGGAATTCACATCCACATGAAGACCGCTCTAATACCAAACTTGATCCAAGTTGACTCAACTTCTGAATTTAACCAAGATCTTTTGCATCCGTGATGTGGTTAGAATTGCATTTTAACAAAGCATAAATGAACATATATGCATGCTTAATCAAATGGAAACATAGTGACAATCAACAAATCATAAACAAGAGACATTGATAAGAGAGTTCATCAAGTGTGGACTACGTCTCCGAGCCTAGTGTCAAGATGGTGTTAGTCGCTTCATTCAGTGCTGGAAATGGTGAATATGTACATGGACTATGTTTCCTATCATACAAGGACATGTGCCCTCTACATGAGTGGGAAATTATCTCCACGAGACGTTCCGCTACAGGAATGATCACTCACAATAGACCCCCTATCAGCATGACATAAACTTACACATGGTGACAATGAGTATCCTGGCATCATGGCATCAAAGCGATCTCAAATAAAACACCCATGATGACAGTGAGTATCCCGCCATCATGGAAAGAAAGGGATCCCAATCAAAACATACATAACAATCCATGCTAAATACATCTCACATGAAATAGACACAAAGATTCTACATCATATATCAAGCAAGAATGAAAATAACAAAATACACCTCACAGCAAATGATCAAAGTACATGAAAACAACACTTCATATAACTCAACTCTTATGTTGGTTGAAGAATGGAATACTCAGCTGGTGGATCTAAATGCACCATCGAAATTGTGGTGTCGAATGGTATAGAATCGACTGTCCACACTCTGAAATCCGACACTGTCACTCCAATCTGGAAAAAAGTGCCAAAAAATAAAAGGCTCAGCTACAAGCACTGACTACACCACTAAATTTTTGTCGTCGAGAGGTGTAAAATCGACTATCCGTTTGTCGAATTCTGAAACCGGAAAAATATGGGCTTGTAGGAATCTTTTAGATTCCCTCGCGATTCTCCAAAGGTTCCCTCCTCTGGGTTGATTGGAGATCTGCAATTCAAATCAGAAAATTGATATTTCTATTGAGATCCTTGCAAAATTCTAAGAATAATGAGTATAAAGTTGGCTGCATTCGGGATCTAAGAAATATCGGCCTCCAAGGAATTTAAAATATTCCCTCAAGATTCTCAAAGATTCTCCTCTACTGGGAATCTACAAATTTGCTACTAAAAAGTCGAATCTGACCTCGCCATTGTGTTCCCTATGAAAATATGAGAAAAATGATTGTAAACTTCATTACATTATGACAAAATGAATTTTTACCTCCCAAAGACTCTTTTCAGCATCTTAAGATTCTCTGCAAAAATTATGTCTCAAAAAGCGTGCCATCATGGTTCCGCCCTTGTGGACTGTGTCATGGTTCCACTGCTCAAAACTCCATTCTCCATTCCACTCTTCACTCCCCATTTCATTCTACCTCCCCGTGCAAATGAAAAAGGATGGCTTTATGTAGTTTTCTTGGGCGGAGATATCAATGAAAAGGTTGTTGGGCCAATGGTAAAATTTGGTGCTCGGTCAGAGTTGGTTTCGGGTTCAAATCCCCATGGACCTGTTTTTATGTGCGCATTGTTATAACCATTTTGGGTGCGTTGGTGTGAAATGGTGCACGGTTATGGAAACATCACATTAAATATGGCTTTTGGTAATGGTTGTGTTAAATGCGGTGCGTTGTTTGTGGTTGTGTTAAATGGGGCCGCCGCATGGTGGCAGGCTAGCCCACATGGCCGTCGCAGATTCAATACTCACCGACCTCTATATTTATGTCATTGTTTTGGTGGCATTAATTCATCGCATTCATATATGGGTGGTGGTTCCACTGTGGGTGGCGGGTCCATCGAGGGTTGCCTGCACCCCATTCAAACGTTAATATATATAGTGTATGGTGGTTGGGGGGGTCATGGCCTGTCGGCCCATATTTAATTTGAAAATTATTTTTAACATATTGTGGGAGGTCCAATAGAGGTGGCGGAGGTCATAGCCCACCACCTATTTTAATATTTGTTTTTTCACTTCTATTAAATATAGGTCACTTTTTTCGATTTTGTCTCATATAAGGGATATTAGGTAAATTAAAGAGGCAAAAATTTCGCCCACTCTCGATAGCTAATTTTCCTTTCCAGTTGACAGTGAATTTGTAGGACACTTAAACCTGGCCCACAACCTATCTTTGACCGCAACTTAGACAGGCTCTATCTCCTCCATACATGCTTGGATTTGAGTGTCATTCACACCATTGGAATTAGGGCGACGAGCACTTCGATCTGGTGTTTTTTTGGAAGAAATCTAACCACTTTGAATTCTGACCCTTTCTGAGTCCTCTTGGACTTATGCATGTGTCTAAAGCCACCTGGATCAAAGAATTAGCCAATATTTAATTGGGAAATCCTTCCTCTATAACTATGCAATCCAAACATAGGTCCTCAACTAATCACATGCACCATCTCTTCAACTCAGAAAATTATACAACTGATAGTACATTGTCCCTACACTCTAGTTTCAAATGGGTCTTCCTCTGTACTGACATGCATGATTTATTTATGAGTGAATCTTCATTAGTTGGTGTGGTATTAGGGATGCACTGGTGCATTACCCCACTACTAGACCTCTAATAGTTCTTCCAACAGTTAAAACCAGTTTAACTGCCTATAACTCAGTTAGACTGATTTATCTAATTACAACTCCAAAGAACTCAACCTTGGCCCCTACAATTTAGGGATCACTCTACATGACTCTAGATAGACCTCCAACTCAAATTTCCTAAGTCAATTAAGTCAATTTAACTTAATTAACTATTACAAGTTGCTATGAGAATAGAATTACAATTTTAATTCACAATTTAATTCAAGGACAAATTAAATTGGAATTTTTTGTTGCTATTTTTAACACTCCCTTTCAAAAAGAAAGGGATTGTCAACTACCCTAATCTTGTCTTTGTGAAACTTGACTTTACATCTCGACAATGCCTTTGTCAAGATATTTGCATCCTTCTTCTCTATGGGAATGTACTCCGACAACATAATCCTCCTCTGCACACAATCTCAAACATGATGATATTGGATATCAATATGCTTGGACTAATCATGTAAAACTTGATTTTTGAAGAGTTTGATACAACTCTGATTGTCATAGTAAATCACAGTTGGATCCATCTATTGATCAAATAAACTAGCCAAAATCTTCCTTATCCATATGACCTCACAAGCTACTTGACTAGCAGCCATGTACTCTGGCTCTGTTGAGCTAAGTGCAACTGATCTCTATTTCTTGTTGTACCAAGGAACAACTGCTAACCCAATACTAAAGATCCCTCCTAATGTGCTCTTCCTGTCAAATGGACTCCCTGCCTAATCTACATTGGTGAAGCCTTGAAGCTTCACTCCTTATGTTTGTATGTACTATAAACGATACTGAGTAGTGTGTTACACAGTAATTTGTCACTGCCTTCACCCTAGTCCTTCTACTGTGTCATGTGTCCAAGTAAAACATGCTCATACTGAACAAATACTTTCTTATGTTGCCAAGTGACCCAATTTTCCTAAGTTTTCTACCTCATCGCAAGAATGGACTTAATATACGCGATGGACAACGGTCGTAAATAGCCTAGCCGCACTTCCAGCGCGGAAGTACATCTATTTCCTGCGACGATCTGATTTCATGCTCCGGCGCGAGGCTATCTACTATCTTTAGCGACAGTCTAACTGGCTAAATTGCCTACTAGCAATGTCAGCGCTAAAGCTTAGTTATAAACTCGCGATGATCCAGATTGGGCGAATGCGTTCCAACAGTCGCCCTTTTGGATGTCTCCAGACCTAGTTGTTGGCATAGTTTGTGTCGCCCTTCCTCCTCTAGTATGGCAGTTCCGTCATTTTTGCTACCTTTCTTGGGGATAAGCTCTCTCTTCCACCTTTCATGGAGACTCCTTCTCCTATTTAAACACTCACCTTTGATATGATCAGCTAGTTGGTAATTTCTTGGTTTGAGCAGTGCTGTTAGTGCTTTTGAGTTTGATAGATAGCTGGTGTGGGTGTGACAAGTGTGGGATTGTTGGTAGCTTGTGGAAGGTTGTGAAGTGCCCTTAACTTTGTGTAAGAGCTTATTAGTGAGAGAGAGATTTTGTATGTTGGGAGATCCATCTTCAAAGAGTGAATGCTTGAGAAATACACTGGTTGGACCCTCTGAGAAGGGTTGCGACGTAAAGACTTTGGTTGTAAGCTTGCTCTTAGTTCATTATTAATACAATCAATGATGTTTTCAAATGTCTTGTATGTAATTTACTTGATAGCTCATGACTTCTTGACTTTGTGAGTAAGATCATTGTTGTTTTCTAGTTACGTGCTTTGTTGTATTTCCTTTGCATTGTTTCAGGTTGATCACTCATTGAGGAGAAGGAAGCGAAAGCTGGAGCAGCGCAACGAAACTCCATCGACCACTAGTTGAGATAGGCCTCCAACTATGATTGTTTAAGGAAATCTATTGTTGATCTGTCTTTGTTGTGACTAGACCCACTCTAGGGCTAGAGAGGTTTCCTTTGTCCGCAGAGGGAACACTTTCCTGCATCACATAGTGCCTTTGAGGTATCTCAACACATGCTTGGTTCCTTCCAATACAACTTGACTGGCCTAACCATCGCTTGAATAAGTTGGCTAACTGCATAGCACATGTCCGGTCATGTGTTCACCAAATACATGAGTGAACCCATAAGCTTCCTTTAAATAGTAGCTTCCACTACTTCACTGGAAGTAGCATCCTCCTTCCTCTAGTTACCTACTAGAGGAGTCTCCATGGGTTTACTGATATCAATGTGGAACCTTTTTAGTATCTCGTTGGCATACTTGCCTTGAAAGACAAAAATTTCCCCAACACCTTGCCATACTTCCATTCCCATAAAGTATTGCATGAGCCCTAAGCCCTTCATTTCAAACTCTCTTTCGAGATCCTCTTTACAATACTTGATCAACTTATCATCACCTGTCATAATCAAATCGTCGATATATAAAACAATAATCAACAATTTACCTTCAACCACAAAATGGTAAAGGTTCGCATTTGCTTCACTTTTGGTGAAGTCCAACCCAATGAAGTAGATATCTATCCTGGTGTACCAAGCATGGGGTGCTTGCTTCAACCCATACAATGCTCACTTGAGTCGGCACACATGCGACTCTCACTCAAAGGTCTCAAAACCTTCAGGTTGCTCAATATACACCTCTTCCTCAATCATGACATTAAGGAAGTTTGTCTTTACATCCATATGATGTATCTTCCAACACATCTGCATTGACAAGTGCCAAAATGGATATGATTGATGAGTACCTTGCAACAGGAGCAAAGTTCTCATTGTAATCAATCCCCTCCACCTGATAAAATCCTTGGGCCATGAACCTGGCCTTATGTTTCTCCACGCTACCATCCACTATTTGCTTTACCTTGTAAATCCATTAGTAACTCACCACTGACTTTTCCATTGGTCTTGGGACCACATACCAAACACTCTTCCTAACAATGGAGTCATACTCCTTAACAATGGAATCAACCCAAACCAATTTCTACATTGCCTCCTCAAAATAATATGTCTATGTCTCAACACATCCGCTTATAAGAGCCATGTATCTAATGTACCTCTCTAGTGACCTCCTCTGCCTGTGTTGTGATGTGGATGCTCCCACATTCTTTCTTGCATAATGCAATAACATGTTAGCCTCTCTGGTGTGATTTCTCACATCTTTTGGAGACTCTCCCTGAGTGGATATCTTCACTCCTGGATCCTCTACATGTGGCTTCTCCACATCAATCTTAGGTTCTTTCTTAGGAGATAAAATCTCCTCAACCACATGTAGTTGAAGCTCCATCTCAAGGGAACATCTCATGGCCTTCTCTTCCTCGAATTTTCAATCCTTGTGAACCACTATCATCCAACCGGTCGGTAGGTACACCCGATAGTTGTGAGGTGTATCAGTGTACCCCACAAATATCCCCAACTCTGTTGTCAGCTCAAGATTCTTCCATGCATCTTTGGTCATATGGAAATATATTGATGATCCAAAAACCCTGAAGTGACCCACATCTGGTCTCTTGCCTGAGAAATCCTCCTCTGGTGTACTCATCCCAAGAATTTGATGAGAGCTTATGTTCTGCAAATAAACAGTCGTGTTGCATGCCTCAACCCACAAGTGTAGTGGTAGGCTCTGAGCATGCAACATCGCCTGTGCTACCCCTACAATTCTTCTATTCTTCCTTTTAGCCACCCATTCTACAGCGAGTTATGAGGTTTTTCCAACTCTCATCGAATACCTTCTGTCGCACAAAAGTTTTTAAACTCATTTGACATATATTCTCCACTGTTATCACTCTTGATAGCTTTAACCTTCTTGCTAGTATCTTTCTCAACCAATGCTTTAAATTCACAAAACATTGAAAAAGTCTGATCTTTCTTCTGCATGAAAAATATCTAGCATTTACTTGAGAAATCATGAACAAATATGACATAATACTTGTTCTTGGTCATGGATGTTATCGAGAACAATTCACACACATCTGAATGGACTCAATCAAGGATCTCTTATGCTTGATTGTCTTTGTTGTGAAGAGAAGCTTTGGCACATTTTCCCAAAGTACACCCTTTGCATGAGTCAAATTGCTTTAATGTACCTTTGGGAAGACCGGTAAAAATTTGTTACATGATTATCAAAGCGCCATGATGCAAGTGACCTAACCGTCTGTGCCACAACTCACCGATGTCTTGGATTTGCACCTTCTCTGCTTTTGTGCTCAAGGAAGCACAATATTATACCTCCAACTTGTAGAGATTCTTCACCCAAATCCCTATCCTCTTTACCTGTCCTGTGGCTATGTGATGAAGGAATGCCTTTCCCTTACTAAATATCAAATTGTAGCCTCTATCCTCCAACATGGCAACAGATACCAAGTTATTCAAACCAATAACATTCATAACATCTCGTAAAGTGAGGATAGCACCTGAATCCCTCTGAAAGGTAACTGTACCAAGCCTGGTAGCACTATACATCTCATCATCACCCATCTTAATATGCATCTAAAGATCCTTCTCCTCCAAGTTACTAAAGATATCCTTGTTACCAGTCATGTGGAATGAAACTCCATTGTCTAGGTACCATACACTACCCATCATCAATGACACCATACATGCAATGAGGGTAAAGTCCAATTCGAATTCTGAGGCAGGAGCCTCGCCTGCCACTTCTCCTGAGGGCTTCTTCTTGGACTTCTTGAGCGAACAATTTGTAGCAAAATGTCCCAACTCATGACAATGAAAGCACTTGAATTTCGACATGTCTTTCTTCTTGACTCCATGACAAGAATCTGATTTGGAATGGGATGCCTTCCCCTTCCCTTTCTTTTCCTTACCTACTAAGGGCACAATTTTCCTCATCATCAGTCTTTGATGAGGATTTGTCTCTGGTGTTTTTCTAAATCTCTTCTTGCACCAAATCTAACCATAGTCGTTCCCAATCTGGAAGCTTCTCCCTCCCATTGACAGAGTTCTGATAACAGTGCCAATTCCTGGGAAGTCCTAAAAGAGCTAGGTTCACCATATATTCCTTAGCAATAATAATCCCAACACTTCCAATTTAATCACAACAATGAGTGAACTTGGTCAAGTATTTTGAAATAGAGTCTCTCTTCTCCATATTGATCTTTTTGATTTTGTCCTTCAGTGCCAATTTCCTATGGTCGCTGATATTCTGAAACAGGTTCGTCAATGCCTTCCATATGTATTATGGAGTTTCCTTGCCATGGAGGCTCAAGACAATGTGATCTCAAACTCCCTCAAGGATAATCTGCCTTACCTTTTCCACATACTTTCTCCATTCAGCCAGATATTTACCATCTGATGTTGGAAGCTTAGGAATGTCTTGATCAATGAATTTCTTGAGGCCATTTTCTTCCAGCACTGCTTCCATCTTGTCCTTCCAGGATATGCAATTCGAGTTTCCTTCCAAGGCATACTCAAGTCTCAAATTGTAGAAACCCATATTATCGAATTTGAAGTATGAACTGCAAAATCGATTTTCACCTACACAACAAACTCAAAATATCCTCTTCTATATTGTCTTCAGCTCCAATACCATGTAGATTTTTCTGTAGATTCAACAGCTCATGTGATATACTAAAACATAAGACAAGAATCTACTCTACTCTTCTTAGCGGAAACCAAAAATGATCGATGAAAACAATAAGTAGAAAGAGGAAGAAAATCAATCGCACATAACACAATATTTCTTTGGGGAAAGCCACTGCTCAAAACCCCGACTACCTATATTGCATTAACCAGAAGATCTGGGAACAAAATACAATGCTTGTTCACACTAGAATAATCCCTACGCAAGTATAATCTAACTCTCTGCCTCACAAGCTAGCTCAAGCTAACACTTAGCCAATTCCGTTGCCTGCCAAGCCCCTTCTTCCTTTTGCAATTCGTGAGAGAATTAGCCCATATTTAATTAGGAAATTCTGCATCCATAACTACGCAATCCAATTATAGGTCCTCAACTGATTGCATACACCATCTGTACAACTTGGAAAATTATACCACTGATAGTACATTATGCCTGCACTCTAGTCTCAAATGGGTCTTCCTCTAAACTGACATGCATGAGTTATTTATGAGTGAATCTTGAGTTAGTTGGTGTGGTACAGGGGATGCACTGGTGCACTACTCCACTAATATACCTCTACTAGTTCCTCCAACAGTTAGAACTAGTTTAACTAACTATAACTCAGTTAGACTGAGTTATCTAATTACAAATCCAAAGAACTCAACCTGGGCCCCTAAAATTTAGGGATCACTCTACATGACTCTATATAGGCTTCCAACTCAAATTTCATAAGTAAATTAAGTCAATTTAACTTAATTAACTATTACAAGTTGATATGAGAATAGAATTACAATTTTAATTCAAAATTTAATTCAAGTACAAATTAAATTAGAATTTCTTGTTGTTATTTTTAACATTTACTTGTAACTAAAAGGATAATGGATGCAAGACCTAATTCATGTCAAAATAGTTAAGGGAAGAGGGTGGTGATCCTTATTATCAAGTCTCATATGAATTATCAGTCTTTTATGCTCTATCTTGTATTCATTTCCTGTAGATTGGATTGATGCCAAGTGTTTGACAGAATGTCAGTCTCAGTTGGGGATGGTCATTCCTAGCCTTGGATTCAGTTTTTTATTTGTAATTCTTGTGGTCATGTAATTTATGAATTATGAAAGTGTCATTGATTTTTGGGTAGTGACCTGGTCTCTAGGCCTAAAAAGGTGGCTCAAATATCAGAGACACAAGCACAACACTAGGCAGAAAAGTCCCTATACGAACGCATGCCCATGTTGTGGGAGCATCTGGAGCCTTATGGACACATGATTGTCCATATCAAGGGAGTGTCTGATGGTTTAATGGTCTAAAAACTTAGTGGGACCCAAGGGTTAGTTACCTGAGTGGTTGGGATGGTTCTTAGGAGTCATATTGCTGATGTGGAAGGCATGTATGGTTTGTTTGTGTTGGTTCCACTTCCTTAAGGCGACTTAGGAGGTCGAATCATATCATAGTAACTTCTCGTCACATGTTTACCCCGGTTCATCGATTACTTGGGTACATGTGGGAGGATGGCATTACAGAGTGGTAGCAATGCATGGTTCACCCCTTGGACTAGATGGGTCGTGTGTTGGTCATGCATTCATGTCAGTTGCATGTTTGTTAATCATCCTTGTGGTCTATATGCTTATTGCATATACATGTTGTTAGTCATGGTTGTAGTGATGTCATCATGTGAAAGAGGATGTTGTTGTTGTGAAGTGTGTTGTCATGAGTGTATGATTGGTTACATGTTGTTCATGCACGTTAGAGTTCACATGTGGTTGAGTGTACAGTGAGGTTGTGGTGGTTGTCATGCATGAGGTCACGGTATGTGTAGTTGATATGGGCATGCATTGATGACTGGACTATAATTAGAATGATGGATATATTCTTCTATGCTTATGTGTTATATTTATATAAGTTGTCATGAATACGTTATATATGTATCACGCTGATTTTTTGATCTTACAAACAAGGTATCCTCTCTGAATTATGCTAAGGTACATTGTTTTATTGTGAGTTAGTTTAGCTGACATGATATACCCTGCAGGAAGAATATTAAAGATGACTAGCAATATGGTAGACTACATTTCCTGAGACTCTCCTTATGGATCAGATGAGCAATGTAATGTTGGGAACTCTTCTGATTTGGCAGAGACATTGAGAAGCTTAAGGGCAGAAATAAGGAGTTGTAAGGTAGACCATGACAGAATCATATAGGCATAGGAGAAACAAGCAAAGGTAAATGCAGTGATACTTCAGATTTTGCCATAATTTCAGTGACAAGAACCACTTCGGATCAGCCATGAGAAGGAGGAAAAAACTAATGGGGCATATGGTAGTAAGTCTCATGGTGTGTATATGTTAGATGGAGAGGACACGATCAGAGATGGCAAGTCCTTAGATACTCCACATAAGAGGGGTGATAGACACAAGTATTATTCTAGTTTTGGTTCTGACAGGAATTATGATTGTCATCATTATCATCCTTATAGGAGGAGTGACAAGGGATATTTTATGGATGAGTTTAGGAAATAAAATTCCCCTACATTCGATGGAGAGATGAAGAAATAACAAGATGCAGAGGCATGGTTGCTTGGTATGAGGAAGGTCTTATGGTTGCATGATTATTTAGAAAACATGAAAGCAAAGATAGCCACTTTCAATCTTAAAGGTAAAGAAAATATTTGATGGGAAAATGTAAAGAATGTTAAAGGTATTTGAGAAGACGACTTGACTTGGAACGAGTTTGAGAGGCTCTTCAAGAGGAAGTATCTTTCGGAAAGGTACTAAAGAATTTTATGAGTTGCAAATGGATTCCATGAAAGATGATGAGTATAGTAGCAGGTTCTTGGAGTTATTGAGATATGTGCGTTACCTCAAGGAGGAGAAGACCAAGGGTCATAGATTCATCAGTGGACTTCCAATAGCATACAAAGACCAGATTGAGTTCGATGAGCCTAAATCATTGGAGGAGGCCATCTGAAAGATTAAACAATGTTATGATCAGTTGAAGCACAAAGTTGAGCATTAGCATGACTTGAAAGAAAATGAGAAAGTTAAAGGACAATGGCCACCAAAGCAAGGAAGACCTCAAGATGCAAGTGAAAAGAAAATGTAGTCCCTTACAAGAAGTTCAATAAAGTTGAGAAGGGACATGGAGAGCAGCAGACTAGAGGTGATGGTAGAGCACCATTGCAGTGTTGGATATGTGGTAAGGATCATCGTAAGAGGGATTGTCCGCAGTATCAGGGTGGTAGACCCCAGATCTATAGTTCTCAGGAGGTGCATATAGTTGTTGATGTTGATAATAGCCTTCCTCGAATTTATGTTGTTGTGGACAATACGCGAGAGGATCATTAGGTATCTATCATTGAGATGGACAATAAGCTTTGTGATAAAGTTGTTTCTATTTTGATTGATGCTGGATCTAATTCTAATTATATTAATCCTGACCTAGTGGATAAGTGTGGTTTGAGAAAATAAGTACATGCAAAATCTTGGTTGGTATAGTTGGCTACAGGTACAAAGAAGAGAGTTCGCCATTGGGTAAGAGCTTGTGAATTTGAGTTAAATGGTATGCCTACACTAGCACATTTGAATGTACTACCATTGGGATCATATAGCATGCTTTTGGGTATGGATTGGTTGTACCTTCACAAGACCAAAGTGGATTGATTCGACAAGGCCATTGACTCCGTGGTTGATAATGTGGAGAAGAGAATTTTGCAAGGAAATAAGAAACCTACATCAGTGAGGATATTTACCATTATGCAAGCTAAGCATAGTTGCAAGAAAGGTTGTGTGATGTTTGTAGTGCATATATCTAGTGACAAGGGTAAGGATGTTGATGATGCAGAATTATTCAAAAGGTACCTTGTATTACAATAGTATCAAGATGTGTTTCCAGTAGAGATTCTAGAGTTACCTCCTCACAAGGAAGTAGATTTCTCTACTGAATTGGTGCTAGGGGTAGCTCTAGCATCAAAGGCACCTTATAGGATGAGTACTCCAGAGATAGTAGAGTTGAAATTATAGTTAAAGGATATGCTTAACAAGGGATACATTAGTCCAAGTGTATCACCTTGGGGTGCACCAGTGTTGTTCATAAATAAGAAAGATGGTATTCTCTGATTGTGCATTGATTACAGGCAGATGAACAAGGTAGCGATCAAGAACAAATACACATTGCCAAGGATTTATGATTTGCTTGATCAGTTGAAGGGATTTGTAGTGTTCTTTAGGATTGACTTGAGATTAGGATATCAGTAGGTATGCATCAAGGAAGAGGATATATACAAGACTGCGTTCAGGACCAGGTATGGGAATTATGATTTTGTTGTAGTACCATTCAATTTGATTAATGCCCCAGCTACATTTATGTGTTTGATGAATAGTGTGTTGCGTCCTTATTTGGACAAGGTTTTATTTGTAATCATTAATGACATCTTGATATACTCCAAGAATGAAGAAGAGCATGTCAAGCATTTAGCAGTAGTGTTGATATTTCTAAGAGAGCATTAATTGTATGCCAAGCTTAGCAAGTGCAACTTATTTCAGACAGTGGTGCATTACTTAGGACATGTCGTTTCCAAGGAAGGCATAGTAGTAGATCTAGAAAAGATAAGGGCCATCATTGAGTGGGAAGATCCTAAGAATTTGGATGAGGTGAGATCATTCATGGGATTGGCAGGTTACTACAGGAGGTTCATCGGGAACTTCTCATGAATTTCATATCCTATGACATCCTTGCAGATGAAAGGTAAGAAGTTCAAATGGAAAAAAGAATTTGTAGCTAGTTTCTAGAAGCTAAAGTAGTTGTTGACCAATGCTCCAGTCCTTAAGATTGCAGATCTGGATTAAGAGTTTGTAGTGTGTACATATGTATGTAAAAGAGGTCTTGGTGGAGTCCTTATGCAAGAGGGATAGGTGGTGTGCTATGAGTTTAGGAAGTTGAATGAGCATGAGCAGAACTACATGACACATGATCTTGAGTTGGCAACTATTATTCACACCTTGAAGATGTGGAGGCATTATCTTCTTGGCAAGATATTTGTATTGATGAGTGATCACAGTGGGTTGAGATACTTGTTTGACTAGCCGAATCTAAATGCCAGGCAAGCTGGATGGTTGGATACCCTTAGTGAATTTGACTTAGAAATTAGATACATTAAGGGAAAGGAGAACCAAGTTGCAGATGCACGTAGCAGGAAGGTATAGTTGAATCATATAGTAGCTATGAGCTCTTATGGGACAGAGTTATAGTTTAGGACCTTGCAGGCAGGACAGCACAATGACAGGCATATGGAGATTATGCACAGGTTACAATAGAGTATAGGTACAGGTACAAGTATAGGTATAGGTACAAGTACAGGTATAGGTATAGGTACAGGTACAGGTATAAGTACATGTACAGGTGATGAGGATGCAGATTATCATCTCACAGTAGATGGTTTGGTGAGATTCAGGGACAGGATCTGTGTCGAATTGCAGTGAGCTCAAGAAGTTTATCTTGATGGAGTTTCACGTGAAGCCATATTCGGGTCACCTAGGATATCAGAAGACGTTGACGGTAGTAAAGAAATTATACTGTTGGCTGAATCTGAAGAAGGTAGTGGGAGGGTTTATGGCTAGATGTTTGGATTTTCAGCAGGTAAAGGAGGAATGTAAGCATCCAGGTGGTCTACTACAGTCTATTCTGATTCCAAATAGGAAATGGGAGGACATTTCCATGGATTTCACTGTAGGTCTTTCGAAGACAGTGAGACAACATGATTCTATTATGGTCATGGTTGATAGATTGAGCAAGGTAGCTCACTTCATTCCAGCGAAAACTACATATTCAACTAGTGTGGTGAGACATGTTTTTATCAGGGAGATCATAAGATTACACGGTGTTCCGAAGAAGATTGTGTCGGGCAAGGATGTGAGTTTTACTTCCAAGTTTTGGAAGGAGCTATTTGCAGGTTTGGGTATAGAGTTGGCCTTCAGTGCATATTATCATTCGTAAACAGATGGACAGACAGAGAGGGTCAATAGGATCTTGGAAGATAATTTGACTATTAAAAATAGCAACAAGAAAATCCTAATTTAATTTGTAATTGAATTAAATTAGGAATTAAATTGTAATTATATTCTCATAGCAACTTGTAGCAGCTAACTAAGTTAAGTTGACTTAGTCGGCTTAGTAAATTCAAGTTGGAAGTCTATCTAGAGTCATGTCGAATGATCCCTAAATTTTAGGGGCCCAGGTTGAGTTCTTATTGAGTTGTAATTATTTCATTTAGTTTAACTAAGTTAAATTCGGTTAAACTAGTTCTAACTGATAGAGGAACTAATGAGTGGTCAAGTGATTAAATTGGATTTAATTCGCATGTAGTGATCAAATAGATAACTAATAATTCACTCCAAAATAAATCATGCATGTTAGTTCAGAGGAAGGCTCAGTTGAGAATAGAGTTCAGGAACAATGTACTATTAGTTGTGAAATCATCTAAATTAAACCAATGATGCATGAAATTAAAGGAAGGCCTATGGATGGATTGTGCAATTACTAGTGAGGAATTTCCCAATTAAATATGGGTTAATTCCAAAGGGAACAGTGCAAGGAATTAGAGCCTTAGCCGGTAGAATATTTGGCTAAGTATTGGCTTGAGCTGGTTTGTGAAGCAGTGAGTGAGATTATACTTGTGTAGAGATTGTTCGGGTTGAACAAGAATTGTATTTTTTTTCAGATCTTCTGGTAAATGCAATATACAAATAGTGAGGTTTTATCTGAGGCTTTCCCCAGATAAATTATTGTGTTTTGTGTGATTTAAATTCTTCTTTTTTTACTTCGTGATTTCATCAATCAATTTTTTCTTCCGCTGATGAGTAGAGTAGATTTGAGTCAATTGTTTTAGCATATCACAATCTGCAGTTTGAATCTACAATAAAAATCTACATGGTATCGGATCTAAAATCACTATAGAATAGGATAATATGAGTTTGTTGTGCAGGTGAGATCGAAATTGCAGTTTCATGCTTCAAAGTTAGCAGGATGTCGTTCTACAGTTTGAGACTTGAGTATGCCCTTGAGGGAAACTCAAATTAAATAACTTGGAAGGACAAGATGGAGGAAGTGTTGGAAGACAACTGATCCAAGTGGATATTGGTGGCCACCTGCCAAGTCCATTTGGACCCCCATCATTGTTTCTCTCAGCATTTTCAGTTTCCTTAATTGTAGCACAACTTACTATTTTTAGCAGTTTTTCGGGTCCTGAACTTCCGGAGCCGTTTTGAGGCCCTAAACGACGTTTTTTGGGAAATCTGGGGGCAACATGGGTCCCATGGACCATGTTGCCCTTCCCAAAGTGGTAGTTCTCGGATAGATCTTTCTAACGAGCTATCGTACGCGTCAAATGGAGATCATATGCCAAAGTTACGACCCCGGGAAATTGATGTACCAATTTACCCAAACGGGGCCCACAATTTGGCGATTCATCTTCTAGGGTTAGGTTTTGGGATGTGAAGGGTTTTTCATTGTTTCTCAACAATAAATAGGCCTCCGAGCCTCATTGTAACACAGTTCAGAGGCATGTAGTCACCACATCACTTCTCAGAGATAAGCTACCATCGCCCTAGCTGGTTTATTTCCATTTCTGGTTGTAAGCATATTTCAGTATTTTCCATGAATGAAATGAAGTATTATTTCCGCTGCATATTTGTGTATATGGTTATCTCTGTATTTTGTTGTGTTCCTGTTTAAATCCAGATCAACAACAAGTTGAAGGAATTCATAGATCATGATATCCCAAAGCCTCCAACATATTATGCTAAAGATATCGTTGAATGGAGAAAGTGTGTAGCAAAGGCAAGAAGGATTATCCTAGCAAGAGTTTGAGATCATATTGTCCCAAATCTTCATGGTAAAGAAAATCCATTTGTAATGTGGATGGAATTTACAAACCTGTTTCGAAACAGTAGTGACTACTGGAAGCTGGCACTGAAGGACAAACTCAGAAAGATCGAGATGGAGAAGGGTGACTTAATTCCAAAGTACCTGACCAAGTTCACCCAATGGCAGGATGAGTTTGGAAGTGTCAAGGTTACTATTACAGAAGATAATCTGGTGAGCCTAACACTTCTAGGACTTCGCAAGAGCAAGCAAAGCTACTAAGGCTAAATTAACGGGAGGGAGAAGCTACCAGAGTAGGAGCGATTGTGGTTTGACTTAGTAAAGGAAGAGATTCAGCAAAACACCAGAGACAGATCCTCATCAAAGCATGATGATGAGGAGAACAGTGCCTTAGTTGGGAAGGGGAAGTCATCCCATTCCAAATCAAATTCCAATCAAGGTGGAAAGAAGAAGGACATGTCGAAAATCAAGTGTTTTCACTATCACAAGCTGGGAGACTATGCCACAAAGTGTCCGCACAAGAAGGATGGTAAGAATCCCTCAGGAGGAGTGGTAGGTGAGGTTATTGATTCGCAATTCGAACTGGATTTCACCCTCATTGCTTGCATGGTGTCATTGGTGATGGGTAGTGTTTGGTACCTGGATAGTGGAGCTTCATTACATATGATCAACAACAAAGAGCTCTTGTATCTTGGAGGATAAGGATCTCTAGATGCACATCAAGATGGGATATGATGGGAGGCATAGCGCAAGCAACATCGGTACTATTACATTTTAGAGGGAGTCTGGTTCTCCCCTCACATCAAGAGATTCCATGTGTGTTTTGGGTTTGAATAAGAACTTGGTTTTTTATTCCCTGTTGGAGGATTGAGGCTATGGTGTGATATTTAGTAAGGGAAAGGCTTTCCTTCTATATTTTTTAACCACTTACAGAAATTACCTGCATACGAATTCTAAAAATAGAAAATAAACAAAGGCAAGAGCATAATTCACCAAACAAATATACACATAGATTTTCCCCTGGATCCCAAAACCGGGACTACCAAATTGATTTTTCATTATATTCCTTTCAATGTTATAATACATATATATACATGTCGAAGCATCCATAAAGCCCAATCCATTAACCCTAGATAAGAACATAATTGTAGTTCCCTTGACCGGATCTACAAAATGCCATGGACAGAAAACCATCGTGCCCAAAACCATGTGTGAAAACCATGCACAAAACCATAGGTAGGTTCGTCCACCTAATATAGGGTCCAAAAATAAAATTCCCAGGGTGCTGTCCTAGACCCCATAGAGGGGGGCTGCCGCCCCCCTCTAACCCCCAATTTAACTACTGGGGCTAGTCATGGAAATAATATAACACAACCCAACATTCTCCCACTTGTTGTTTTCTTTCCACAAGGGGGCACAAGAGAGCTTAGTCATTGATCCAGCCCTGCAATGCCCATCGTTTATCTACACCAAGAGAACTTCTCAGAGCTCATAGATTTTTTCAATGCATCTGCAGTATTCTTCAAAGTGTCCACCTTTACCAGCAACACATTTTTGTCTTCTATCATATCCCTCAAAAAGTAATACTAAACATCAATGTGCTATGTCTTTGAATGATATGCAGGGTTCTTTTCCAAGAAAATTGCACTTTGGTTGTCACAGTCTATCCTTATAGCTCGTTGTACCAACCCCATACTTGAACACAATCTCTGAAACCAAACTACTTCCTTGCTTGCATGAGTGGCTGCCATGTATTCTGCCTCTGTAGTTGAGAGCGCCACTATAGATTGTCTATTACTCATCTAACTGACTGCACCTCCAAATAGGTTAAACACATCCCCACTTGTATATCTTCTCTGATCCAGATCTCCAGCCCAGTTTGCATCAACAAAGCCATGGATGTCTAAAAATCTGTCCAATCCTGGTCTTCCTTGATAGCACAAACCATAATCACTAGTGCCACACAAATACTTGAAAACCTGCTTCACTGATGTGTAATGCTCCTTCCCTGGTTTTGACATAAACTTGCTCAATACTCCCACTGCATGTGCAACGTATGGTCTAGTACAAACCATCGCATACATCAGGCTACTGACTGCACTTGCATATGGAACACGGGACATGTCCTCTTCCTCTTCTTGTGTCTTGGGACATTGTTCAGCAGATAACTTTACACCTATAGGAATAGGAACCATCATTGGTTTACTATCCTACATATTAAACCTCTGCAGTATTGTCTCAAAATACTTCCTCTGGTTTAACCAGAGCCTCCTCTTTGCCCGATCTCTTTTAATTTCCATGCCCAAAATATTTTGCAGCACCAAGATCTTTCATGTCAAATTTGGAGGACAATTGGGTCTTCAAATCATGGATAATTTCTTTGTCATTTCCAACCAGCAACATATCATCCACATACAAGACCAAATAAATAACACGGTCACCAATTAATTTAAAATATACACAATGATTTGCTTTGCTTCTGGTGAATCCAAGTCCCCATATAAATGTATCAAATTTCTGATACCACATCCTTGGTGACTGTTTTAACCCATACAGAGAATTTTTTAACTTGTATACCAGTTCTTTCTTACCCTTCACCACAAAGGCTTCAGGTTGCTTCATGTAGATCTCTTCTTCCATGTCCCCGTGAAGAAATGTTCTCTTCACATCCATTTGTTCTACCTCAAAATCAAAATCAGCAGCAACAAACAAAAGTAATCTAATAGAAGCTACCTTGACAATAGGAGAAAAAATATCACCAAAATCAATTCCTGACACATAGGAATAACCTTTTTCTACCAACCAAGCTTTGTATTTCTCCACCTTTCCTTTTGCATTCGTCTTCTTCTTGAACACCCATTTGCTGCTAGTGGGTTTCCTTCTAGCCGGAAACTCCACCAGATCCAAAGCCTCAATTTTGTGCAAAGATGCCATTTCATCAACAAAGGCCTCTTTCCAGAGTTTGCCATCCTCTGAATCTATTGCTTCCTTCACAGTTTTGGGATCACCATCAATAACAGATAAAGAAAATTTTGAACAGAAAGTAGATGGACTATAACTTTTTGGCTTCCTTCTTTCTTGAACTGATCTTCTCATAACAGGAGTTTGTGGCTCTTCATCTTTTGATTCCTCTTCTACTATAGAGTTTGATTCTTCCTCCTTTAGCTCAAACTCTATCTTCTCAGATTCCTTTCATGGGACTTCATGTTTAATAATATCTTTCACCTCTCTAAACACCACATCTCGATTGTACACAACCTTCCTTGTTACTGGGTTCCAAAGCTTATAGCCTTTTAAGCCATCCTTATACCCAATAAAGATGCACTTTTCATATTTACTATCCAGCTTTGTTCTTTTCTCCTTTGGAACATGTACATATGCATCACATCCAAATACCCTTAGATGTGAAAGAGAGGGTTTCTTACCAATCCATTCCTCTTGTGGAGTCTTATCCTCCAATGTTGATGAAGGTGATCTGTTGACTAGGTAATATGAAATCTCCACTGAATCTTCTAGAATTCATGTCCTAACCTGGCACCACTGAGCATGCTTCTTACCCTTTCCATCAACATCTTGTTCATTCTTTTTGAAACTCCATTTTTCTCAGGTGTGCATGGAATAGTCTTCTGTCATGCTATACCACACTTCTTACAAAATTCTTCAAATTACTTATTGTAAAAATCTCCACTCTTATCTGTCCTTAGCACCTTTATCTTCTTCTCTGTCTATTTTTCCACCAGAGCCTTAAATTGTTTAAACCTGTCAAAGACTTTAGATTTCTTCTTGAGGAAATATATCCATGTATTCCTTGAGAATTCATCTATAAATGATACATAGTACACAGACTTACCCAATGATGGAACCTTCACAAGTCCAAACACATCACTGTGCACAAGCTCCAATATTTGTTTCGCCCTCTTACCACCAGAGCGGAAACTCACCCGATTCTACTTCCCATATACAAAATTTTCACAGAAATAAAAATCCAGAGAGCTATTAGTCATACCTTCTACCATTCCTTTACCATCAAGTATTCGAAGGCCCTTCTCTCCAATATGTCCAAGCCTTTCATCCCATACTATGGTCTTTTCTCTAGAGACCACTAGATTTTATGCTCCACTTTCAGGAACCACAGAACTGTTGCACCCATCAATAGCAGTCCTACCTTGCAGCTTGTACAAAGTTCCAATCCAAACTCCTCGCATTAATACCAGTGCTCCCCAAACCATCTTGCAGGTATCTTTCTCAAAAACTGTTTTTACACCTACATCATTGAGCTTTCTTATAGAAATCAGATTTCTGATTAATGTAGGAATATGCAAAACACTCGAAAGGGTTCTAATCCTTCCACCTTTCAACTTCAACTTGACTTTTCTACGACCAACGATTCTAGCCTTCCTAACATCCCCCAAGAAGACATCACCGCCATCATATTTCTCATACTCGTAGAACCACTCTCTATGGGGAGTGAAGTGAAAGGATGCACCTGAGTTAATCAACCATGCCTCATGACCTACATGTGTACTTGAAGAAGAAACCAAGTACACATCCCCACCTTCATCTGAGGTTGTTTTCGCCTCTACATAAGGAGCATCATCATCTCCCTTTCCTTTCTCAACATCTTTAGATTTACAGTGCCTTTTGTATTGCCCTTCCTTTTCGCATTTCCAACACAACTTTACAAGTTTTCCTAGAGATTTAGATCTCCCACCAGAGGACTTATTTTTGTTTATGTTCTAGGACCGTCCTCGTACAAACAAGGCATCACCATTCTAGCTCTCCATATTTTTTCGTCTCATCCCCAACATCAATAAGGCTGAGACTATTTCATCAAACGGTAAGGCAGTTACATTGCTACCTATTGCAACAACCAGATTATCCCATGAATCTCGTAGAGAACACAACAAATTGATGCACTTATCTTCATCTGAAATTTTAATATCAACAGATAATAACTAGCTTACCATATTATTAAATGCGTCCAGATGCTCTTTCACCGAGTCTCCATCTTTCATCCTCAAGTTATACATCTTTTTTCGTAGGAACAGTTTATGCACCAGAGATTTAGATTGGTACAAAGTCCCTAACGTGTCCCACAAAGCCTTCGTAGCTTCCTTTGATACATTTAGCAATACTGAATCTGAGACACAAAATCATATTGTTATTTTTTTCTTCTGATCCAACTTCTTCCATTCTTCATTGGACACTCCCATTGGTTTAGTACATGGATCTACTAAAATCCACTGATCTTTATCCATGAACAAATCCTCCATCTTGAGCTTCCACAACTCAAAACTCTAACCATTAAATTTCTTGATCTTTATCTTTCCATTGCTCAACATCTTCTTTCACCACCAAAATCGATCTCGCAAATCTCCCACTGAATAGGGTCTACCATAGCCCCGAGTAGAACCCCTTAGAAGCAAAGGCGTCCCCTTGAAGTGAAAACAACTCTAATACCAAATGTAGGTTTTAACCCCATACAAAAATTACCTACATTACACATAAAACAAATATACACAAAGATTTTCCCCTGGATCCCAAAACTGGGACTACCAAATTGATTTTTCATTATATTCCTTTCAATGTTACAATAAATATATTACATGTCGAAACATCCATAAACCCCAATCCATTAACCCTAGATCAGAACATAATCATAGTTCCCTTAACCGGATCTACAAAATACCATGGACCAAAAACCATCCACCCAAAACCATGTGTGAAAACCATGCACAAAACCATAGGTAGGTTTTCCCACCTAAGATAAGGTCCAAAAACAAAATTCATGGGCTGTTGCCCTAGACCCCGTAAAGGGGGGCTACCGCCCCCCTCAAACCTATATTTCCACTCCCTTGTGACCCTCGAGCTGCACATCAATGCAACGAAGGGGGGGCTCTACCCACCCTCTAGCCCCCTGGTTTAACTACTGGGGCTAGTCTTGGAAAGAATATAACACAACCCAACACCTTCGTCACAGCCACGGGATAGGTGAAGCAAATCAGGGTTCAAGTGAAGAACCTCTACAAATTGGAGGTAGAAGACTATGTTGTTTTGAGTACTAAAGAAGAGAAGGTGCAGAGTCGAGATATCGGTGAGTTGTGGCATAGAAGATTTGGTCTCTTGCACCATGAAGCTTTGAAGATTATGCAGAAAACTTCTACAAGACTTCCCAAGGGTAAACTACAGCAGAGAGACACATGCAAAGGGTGTACACTAGGGAAGTACATCAAAGCTTCCTTTCATGACAAATACAGTCGAGTGCAAGCGATCATTGATCGAGTTCATTTAGATGTGTGTGCACTGTTCTCGACAGCATCCATGGCTAAGCACAAGTATTATGTTATATTTGTTGATGAATTTTCTCGTAAGTGTTAGATTTTTCTTCATGTAGAAGAAAGATCAAATGTTCACTAAGTTTTTTGAATTTAAAACACTTGCCAAGAAAGGATGCTGGCAAGAAAATTAAAGCTCTCAGAAGTGATAATAGTGGAGAATATGTGTCGAATGAATTCAAGAACTTATGTGCATCATAAGGAATTTGGTAGGAGTTGATAGCATCTCATAACCCATAGCATAATGGGGTGGTTGAAAGGAAGAACAAAAGTATTGAGGGAGTGGCACGGGCGATGTTACATGATCAGGGCCTACCATCACACTTGTGGGTTGAAGCATGCAACACGGTTGTTTCTTTGCAGAACATAAGCCCTCATCAAATTCTTGGGATGAGTGCACCAGAAGAGGCTTTTTCAGGGAAGAAACCAAATGTGGCACACTTCAAGATATTTGGTTCATTAGTTTACATCCATGTTATGAAGGATGCACAGAAAACGCTAGAGCCGACAGTTGAGTAGGGAATATTTGTGGGATACACTGATACACCTCACAACTATGGGGTGTAGCTACCAACCAACAGGATGACAGTGGTTCGTAGAGATGTGAAGTTCGATGAAGAGAAGGACATGAGATGCTCCCTTGAGAGGGAGATTTAGCTACATGCAATTGAGGATCTTTTAACTCCAAAGGAGGAAGCTTAGGATGATGTGGAGCAGCCACATGCAGAGGATCAGGGAGTGGAAACACCCACTCATGCAGAGACTTCCAGATATGGGAGAAAGCACACCAAAGAGGCTGACAGGTTATTTCATGATGCTAGAGAGAATGTGGGATTACCCACATCACAACACAGGCATAGGAAGTCACCAAAGTAGTACACTAGCTACATAGCTTTGATGAGCGAGAGTGTAGATATTGAGCCATCCTCATTCAAGGAAGTAGTGAAGAAACTAGTGTGGGTTGATGCCATGGTTGAGGAGTATGACTCCATTACCAGAAACAGTGTTTGGGAAGTGGTCCCAAGACCAACAAAAAAGTTAGTGGTGATTTGCATATGGCTTTACAAGGTAAAGCAAGCGGAAAGTGGGAGTGTTGAGAAACACAAGGCTAGATTTGTGGCCAAAGGGTTCTCTCAGGTGGAGGGAATTGATTATGATGGGAATTTTGCTCCTATAGCAAGGTACTCATCAATCAAATCTATTCTATCACTGTCGATCTAGATCAGATGGAAGATAAATCAGATGGATGTAAAGATAACATTCCTCAACGACATGATTGAGGAAGAGGTGTATATTGAGCAATTGGAAGGATTTGAGACCTTCAACGGAGAGTCACATGTGTGCATAATCAAGAGAGAGTTGTATGGACTGAAACAAGAACCTCCTGCTTGGTACACTAGGATTGACAGCTATTTCACTTGGTTCGGCTTCACCAAAAGTGAAGTAGATGCGAACCTTTACAATATTGTGGTTGAAGGTAAATTGTTGATTATTGTATTATATGTCAACAATTTGATTCTAACAAGTGATGAGAAGTTGATCAATTCTTGCAAAGAAGATATTGCAAGAGAGTTAGAGACGAAGGACTTGGGGCTCATGCATTACTTTCTTGGTATTGAAGTATGGCAAGGAGATGAGGAATTATTTATCTCTCAGGGAAAGTATGCCAACGAGATACTGAAGAAGTTCCACATGGAGAGCAGAAAACCCATGGAGACTCCTCTAGTTGGTAACTGGAGGAAGGAAGATGCTACTTCAGGTGAAGTAGTGGAGGCTACTATTTATAGACAACGTGTGGGTTCACTTATGTATTTGTTGAACACAAGACCGAACATGTGTTATGTAGTTAACCAACTTAGTCAAGTCATGGTTAAACCAACCAAACTGTATTGGAAGGCAGTGAAACATGTGTTGAGATATCTTAGAGGCACCACTCAATTTCGTCTTTGGTACAAACAAATAGAGGGAGTGAAGCTTCAAGGCTTCACAGATGCAGATTGGGTAGGGAGTGCATTCATAGAGATCAGTTGCACTTAGTTCAGCAGAAGCAAAGTACATGGATGCTAGTCAAGCAGCTTGTGAGGCTATCTGGATGAGGAAGATTCTTGTTGGTTTGTTTGGTCAGCAGATGGATCCAATAGTGATTTACTGTGACAATTATAGTTGTATCCTTTGAGAATCCAATTTTTCATGATCGGTCCAAGCATATTGACATCCAGTATCGCCATCTACAAGATTGTGTGTAGAGGAGAATCATGTTGTTGGAGTACAATCCTACAGAGGAACAAGATGCAGATATTTTGACAAAGGCATTGTCAAGATGCAAATTTGAGTTTCACAAAGGCAAGATTGGGGTAGTAGATAATTCCTTTCTTGTTGAGAGGGAGTGTTAAAAATAGTAACAAGAAAGTCCTAATTTAATTTTTCCTTGAATTAAATTGTAAGTCTATTCTCACAGCAACTTGTAGCAGTTAACTATGTTAAGTTGACTTAGTTGGCTCAGTAAATTTGAGTTGGAAGTCTAGCTAGATTCATGTAGAGTGATCTCTAAATTTTATGGGCCCGAGTTGAGTTCTTATTGAGTTGTAATTATTGGGTTGTATTATATTCTTTCCACGACTAACCTACGTAGTGAACCGGGGGGTTAGAGGGGGGGTGGAGCCCCCCCTTTGTTGCACTGATTGCACAATAGGGGGGTCACAGGGGCGCAGCAGACCCCCCTATTCTGGGGTTTAAGGGGGCAAGTAGCCCCCCTCTAAAGGTCTGAGGCAGCGCCCGGGAAAAAAATGGACCCTATATTAGGCTGGCGAACCTACCTATGGTTTTCGGTCCATGGTTTTGGATGTGATGGTTTTCAATGCATGGTTTTTGGATGCGATGGTTTTTTTCCATGGTATTGGATGCTTCGGCATGTATAAATATGTATTGTAACATTGAAAGGAATATAATGAAAAATCAAGCTGGTAGTCCCGGTTTTGGGATCCACGGGAAAATCTCTGTGTATATGTGTTTTATGTGTTATGCTATCCCATTATTTATTTTCTTTATTTTAGAATTATTATGCAGGTAATTTCTGTACGGGGTTAAAACCTACAGTAATTGTTTAATTTAGTTTAACTGAGTTAAATTTAGTTAAACTAGTTCTAACTGATGGAGGAACTAGTGAGTGATCAAGTCAATTAAATTGGATTTAATTCACATGCAGTGATCAATCAGATAACTAATAATTAACTCAAAAATAACTCTTGCATGTCAGTTCAGAGGAAGACCCAATTGAGATTAGAGTTAAGGGACAATGTACTATAAGTTGTAAAATCATCTAAATTAAACCAATGATGCATGCAATCAAAGGAAGGCCTATGGATGGATTGCACAATTACTAATGAGGAATTTTCAAATTAAATATGGGTTGATTCCCAAGGGAACAACACAAGGAAGTAGGGGCTTGGCAAGTAGCAGATTTGGCTAAGTACTGGCTTGAGTTGGTTTGTGAAGCATTGAGTGATATTGTACTTGTGTAGAGATTGTTCAGGTTGAACAAGCATTCTATTTTTTTCTCAGATCTTCTCATTAATGCAATATACAGATAGCGGGGCTTTGAGCTTAGGCTTTCCCCAGATAAATTATTGTGTTATGTGTGATTGAAATTATTCCTTTTTTGCTTTGTGATTTCATCAATCAATTATTGTTTCCGCTGACAAGTAGAGTAGATTCGAGTCAATTGTTTTACCATATCACAATCTGCAATTTGAATCTAAAATAAAAATATACACTGAGGATGTACGTGATTCACCAATAGAGAATATGGGAGGAGTATCTTCCATTGGTTGAGTTTGCATACAACAATGCTTATCAAGATTCATTAAGGATGAGTCCTTTCGAGGCACGGTATGGGCGGAGTTGTAACACTCCCGTCAACTGGAGTGATCCAGTGAACAGGGTACTTATAGGACCAGATATGTTGGTAGACATGGAGCAGGAAATGCAAATTATAAAGAAGAATCTCAAGGCAGCATAGGATAGACATAAGAGTTTTGCATACCGACACAGGGCATTCAATGAGTTTCAGGTTGGGGAGCATGTGTATTTGTGCATCGGGCCCAAGAGGATCTCTTTGAGGATTGGATCATGTGCCAAGTTGGCAACACAGTATTTCGGGTCTTTTGAGATCCTTGAGAGGATTGTACCAGTGGCCTATTGACTTGCACTACCTCCAACAGTGAAAGTCCATGATGTTTTCCATGTTTCATTGCTTAAGGTATATAAAGGACGTTGATCATGTTATTGATTGGTCTGTATTGTAGGTGGAGCAAGAAGGAGAATTCCAACCAGAGCCTCAGTGCATATTGTAGCGGAAGCATCTCGTGCTCGAGAACAAAGCCATGGAGAAAGTTAAAGTGCAGTGGAATCACTTTGGGCCCAAAGAAGCTACATGGGAGATGGCAAATCAGATGTGGACCATGTATCCTTCTTTGTTTGTCAATGGAGGCAAAACAGTTTCGGTATGATGTTTGGTATATGTTTGTTGATGTTTTGGTATTTGTACATATGTCTATGGATGTAAATACCGCCATGAGCTAAGTTATAAAGCTTAAATAAGCGGTATGGTTGTTATTTTGTCATGTTCTCATGATGTTTTGCTTTTGAGTGGGTCACTCATTGTAAATACTGCAAGGAGCTAAGTTATAAAGCTCCATGGGAAGTATGTTTGCTTTTCAGTGGTTTTGTTGAGGTCTTGGTGTAGTTTAACACTAAGGATGGTGTTCCCCAAGGGGGAGGGGTATGTAACAACCTTCATTAAAAGTTCATGTAATAAAAGTTAATAAAGGAAAAATAAGTCCACAGTTAAGAGGCACTAATTCCAATCTGAATGTTGGGAAAATATCCTAGTGGGCATCACTAGATGTGTTTATAGCTAAGGAAATTGGCAAAGGCAATGGTTAAGAAATTAAAAAGGTAAAAAGGCATTTTTTCCATATTTATTTATGAAAATAAAGGAAAATAGGAGGAAAAGAAGGTGAATGGTCATAGGTTGCATGTGAGGAGGAAAATGAAGGAAAATAATGGAAATCGAAGAAAATAGAGGCCTCATTGATAAAAAAGGCTTTTGAGGATCAGTTTATAACCTTTTGTTAATTCAGTTTTGGATCTCTTTCATTATTCTCTCTCACACACTCTTGGACACTTAGAGTTTTCTTGGAGTATTTTAGCTTTGAAGTAAGGAAGGAAAAAGCAAGCAAAGGAAAGGAAGGAAAGCAAAGATCAAGCAAGGAAGAGTAGGATCAAGCAGCTTCAGCAGGAATACTTGTAGGTAACATATTACATGTGCGATTTCCTAGCTGGTTTTGACATGCATGGCTTTGCATGTTGGTATATGGTTCTCTTGTTTTCAGTGGCATGGTTTTTCTAGGTTATGATAGTGGTTTTCATCCTAGCCTTTTCTTTTTCCGGATAGCCATGGTGTGATGGAACCATTTTATTGGTTTTTGAGCTTTGTAATTGTCAAATGGTTTCAGAATTTTGGGCAGAGGTGGTCTCAGGAAAATTCCCAAAGGCCCAGGAATCCCTTGACCAATTTTGGCGAGATTCACGGTAAAGCTTGAGGGTGGAGTCTCAGTTTAGGGCCTAGTAATCTGGTGTGGATTACAGTAAATCCTAGGAGACTGGTGTCTCAGTTTAAGGCCTAGTGATCTGGTGTGGATTGTGGTAAAGCCTGAGAGACAAGGTGATGGAAAATTTCTCAAGGATAGTGATGGACTCCAGAGGCATTCCTAGCTCGGTTTGGTTTTGTGATCTCGGTGCCAATTTTGGTGAGATCATTCTTTGGTGAGGGTGCAGGTGATTTAATCTCTGGATTCCCTTGGTTGTTATTGGATTGGTTTATCCATGAGATCCCATATTCATGCTTGGAATATGGCACAGGGGTGACTGGATGAAAGAAAGATTTGGTTCAGTCATGTCTACGGTGCAGTGGTATGTGGAAGTCCCGAACCTAGTCAGCTTTGCCTATGTTTAATAAAAACTAAGTTCTCTTGATTTTATTCTTGTTAATATGTGGCTTTAATGGATGTTATCTCATGTTAATTTGATGGTTTAATGTTGGTTATAAGCCTGGTTATAGGACTGGTTATTCTCATGGTTATTTCAAGTATTTACTTGTAATTGAAAGGATAATGGATGCAAGACCTAATTGATGTCAAAACAATTAAGGGAAGAGGGCGGTGATCCTTCTTGTCAAGTCTCATATGTGTTATCAGTATTTTTATGTTCTACCTTGTATTCATTTCCTGTAGATTACATTGATACCAAGTGTTTAACAAAATGTCAGTCTCGGTTGGGGACGGTCAATCCTAGTCTTGGAGTCAGTGATTTATTTGTAATTCTTGTGGTCATGTAATTTATGAATTTTGAAAGTGTCAATGAGTTTTGGGCAGTGACCTAGGCTCTGGGCCTAAAAAAGTGGCTCAAATCTCGGAGATGCGAGCATAGCACTGACAAGAAAAGTACCTGGACACATGCATACCCATGTTGTGGGAGTGTCTAGAGCCCTCTGGATGCATGCTTGTACATATCAAGGGAGCTCACGAGGGTTTAATGGTCTAAAAACTCAATGGGACCCAGGAGTTGGTTACCTAAGTGGTTGGGATGGTTCCTAGGAGGCATGTTTATGATGTGGAAGGTTTGTATGGTGTGTTTCCATTTGTTCCACTTCCTTAAGGTGACTTAGGATGTTGAATCATATCATAGTAAATTCTCATCACATGTTTACCCTGGTTGATCGATTACTTGGCTAGATGTGGGAGGAGAGCATTACATGTTTTATGGTCAATAGAAAGGTGCATAAGTAGTTCTAATAGCTAATATTATTTAGTGTTGTGAATGCTTTGTTCAGAGACTACAAATAATAAAATATGAGTCACTAAAACATGGAAGCAATTCACATACTTTTAAAGATTGTTATATCGATTAATGATAACAAATTTCTTAGTAATTAATTACTCAAGCATTCATATAGTCAAATCAAGAGATAAATGGAAGATTTAAGAAATTATAAGGCTAAATAGTTGAAAATATAAACAGAGATTCGTATACATCACAGTAGTGCCACAATATGCAATCAATGGCATAAATATTCCATAAACAAATGAGAATAATTATATTCAAACAAATAATAATATTTGAAATGAAATACAATCATGAGCCTTTGAATATTATGATCTACCTTTTACATTTGTAAATAATTCTCCAACATTCCTCATAAAATACCAAGCTTTGTCGATAGAGAATGAAGCCACAATAGTGTGAAATCTACCCCAACAGTTGTTAAATTTGGCAACTAGGGCCAAACATGACTTTCGACAGCTCTTATGAGGCAGTTGATATTTTTCTTGGATTCCTCTTTCCAAGAGGTGTAGGATTGATCTGATAATCATCCCATTCTGACATGTACAAATGAAGTTATGAATTTATTTTGATTATGGACAAATTGTCAAGGTCGGCCAACCATCAAATTAGACTCCTCCAACCTTCAACGTTGCATATGAATACAAGGTGCCTCCTCCTCATTTTGGCATCTCATCTCATTCATATTTTTCTCTTTCATCTTGATTGGGTACGGATTTATGGGCCTCTCTCTCTCTCCACATGTGTGAAAGGAAGACTGTCTTTCCTAGCTATTGCGTTGACTAGATTTGACCGAAATTTCAAGAGGCTAAAATTTCAGGACGCTGACTTTGACCAGCAATGAAC
The DNA here is from genome assembly GCA_000404065.3 of Pinus taeda. Lineage (NCBI taxonomy): Eukaryota > Viridiplantae > Streptophyta > Pinopsida > Pinales > Pinaceae > Pinus > Pinus taeda. Next base: position 64,534 of record APFE031489909.1, read on the forward strand.
CTGTTTGACTTTAGTTTTGTGGGGGAGACTTTTGTTTGGGCAGGATGTTGTTCTAGACATAAAAACCGAGGCATTTTTACCCCTACGTTGACCAACGATGACTACCCTAATTCAGGTTGTTGCATTGATTTTTGTTGACCATATTTGACTAGTTATTTTCAGACTATTTTGGGCTCCATTATCTTGCTATTGGAGGCCGAGTTGACCAAAGTTGACCAAGTTGTTTTGGAGATCAATTTCATCCATGTTGACCAACTTTGACTTTATGGTTAAGGATTTTTGTTTTTGTTGTTGACTTATCAGTTTGGGCAAGTGAATATTGTAAATTGTACTCTCTCTCTCTGATGAACTTTTGAAGAATTATAAGACGAATTGATCAAGGGTTTCTCCACATTGGGGGTTGTCCCTAGCTGGTGCCATATCTTGTGTCCTCTTGTGTTGGCTTGTCTTCTATTGTTATTGTTTATGTTCTATCTGCATTTTACGATCATGTTGATGTGACTGCTGTACTAGATATGATATTGGGCTAATAAGGAAAATTGAAGTAAAATTGCTCTAAGCATAGAGCATACCATTGTTATCCTAAAATTAACATGGTATCAGAGCTGAGGTGAAGACAAAGCCCAAGCAAGAGTGAAGAGAAATCACTAAGAGGAGAAATCATTGATCAAGAACAAGTCTCAATGGCCTCCACATCCTACTTCAAGTCTGATGATAAGCTTCATGATAAGTCTGATTATCATGCATGGAATATGTCTCTTGATTTGAATTTAGAAGAGAAATATGTCATTGATTATGTGAAGAGAAAGATTATGGAACCTCCTTCAAATGCATCGATTGTTGCTAAGACAAAGTACAAGAAGGGTGGAGTCAAATCCAAGAAGATCATCAGGGATTCTATTCATAAGCACTTAGTTGCTTACATCTCTGATTTGAATACATCAAAGGAGATATATGACAAATTGGTTGGCATGTTCAAATCTAGCAAAGAAAATCAAATTTTTTTCCTCAAGAACAAGCTGAAGGATATAAAGAAGGGAAAATGTGAGGATATTAAATCCTACTTCATGAGGATTACCGAGATAAAAAATTATCTTCTTTTGATTGGTGAAGCTATTTCTGATAGGGAGCTCACTCTCATTTCCCTTGGAGGTCTTCCTCCCGAATGGCATGTTTTCAACACTACTATTCTCAATAACGACAGAATTCCAGGTTTTAAAGAATTGTTGACTAGATATTCTCAAGAAGAAACAAGGATGATGGAATTGGAGATGCCTTCGAATAGGAATAATCCTACCACATTATCCGCTCATGCCAAGAGGAGGGAAAATGCAAGTTCAACGAAGAAAAGAAAAGGAAGATCGAGATTCAAAATAGAAGGAAGGGAAAATGCTTCGCTTGCAACAAGTTTCGTCACTATGCGAGGGAGTGTCCAAATAGAAGGGATACATCTCATTATGATGATCATAATCATTCCAAGGGAAATAACAACAATCAAAGGAATGGTTGGTTCAACAACAAAGGGAAAAGGACTACTTCCGCTACTCAACTTGGAAATGATCAAGCTTCTAAAATAACAAGAAACTCCAGGTATGATGACTCTAATACTATAAATTCTAAGCAAAAGGAATTTTATCTTATATTTTTCCTCTCTACTGCCTCTTCTCCAAATACTTTGGGAAATTGGTTAATTGATAGTGGTGCCTCAAGGCACTTCACTAGGTACAAGGAAGCTCTTTCAAATCTAATAGAGAAGGATACAAATTTAGAAATTATTCTTGGAGACAATGCCACCTATCCCGTGAAGGGAATTGGGAATGTTACCCTTCAATTGAAACAAGGTAACACCGTTCATCTTCAAGAAGTACTATATGTACATGATCTAAAGAATAATATAGTGTCTATCTCGGTGATGGAAGACAAAGGATTCAAGGTAGAATTCATTGATGGAAAGGTAAATGTGTTGAAAAGAAATTTCAAATAAGCATTTACTCTTGGATTCAAGGTTGACAGTTTATATCAAGTTGGAGGAAGTCCACTGGGAGCCATGTCTTGTGACACATCTCTTCGATCCGAACTATGGCACCAGAGGTTTTCTCATCTTCACTATAAGGCTCTACCTGATGCAAGGAAGATGGTTAGAGGTATGCACGAATTCAAAATAGAGCATGAAGTTCTATGTCAGGGATGTGCTGAGGGAAAACATACAAGGGGGCCATTCCCCTCAAGTGATAGCAAGACCACAAACATTTTACAATTGGTTCATTCTAATCTATCTGGTATGTTGCCTATGACATCATTAGGAGGATATTTATATTATGTTGTCTTTGTGGATGAATTTTCTCACAAAACTTGGATATATTTCTTGAAGAAGAAGGACGAAATATTCTCATGGTTTTGTGCCTTCAAAGCATTGGTGGAAAATTAAACAGGGAAGAAGATCAAGATATTGAGGACCGATAACGGGACTGAGTATGAGTCAAATGAACTCAATGACTATTGCAGGGAAGTTGGCATTAAGAGGGAGGCTACTACTGCATATACTCCTGAGAAAAATGGTGTTGCTGAAAGGTAGAATCATTCCATTATAGAAGCCACGCATGCCATGCTTCATGATCAAATACTTCCAAAGTTCCTATGGGGAGAAGCTGCCAACATTGTTGTGTAAGTTCAAAACTGATGTGAAGCATTGGAATCCAAAACTCCTGAAGAATTTTTCACCAGTAAGAAACCAAATGTTTATAATTTTATAATTTTTGGTAGTCCTATATACTTTCAGGTGTCAAAAGAAAAGAAAAGTAAATTGGAGGCATCTGGGAAGAAAGGAACTTTTGTGGGCTATAGTGAAACTTATAAGGCATATATAATCTATGTGCCTGGTCAAAGAGAAGTATAGTTGAGTCATGATGTCACCTTCAATGAGGATGTTGTCCTAAGGAAGATTAGTAACCTTCCTATTTCAAGGAAGGACAAAGAAGCAGATGCAGGAAATCAGGGAGATTCGCAAGATGAACCAATGCCTGATATTGAAGAACTGATTGATCCCATTGATCCTCCTCCTCATGAGCCCTCCTTCTCTAAAAGGAGATGCTCATGGTTGAGGGAAACTCTTGAAGATACTGAAAGACGTGTTGCATTGAGGGGGACATTTCATGAAAGCAAGAAGCCTAATAGGTACCAAGGATACTTAACTATTATGAGCACCATTATTTAGTCTGAACCTTGCTCATTCAAAGAAGATGTGAAGCAACAAGTATGGAAGGATGCTATGAATGAAGAGTATGAGTCAATTATGAAGAATGACGTATGGGATGTGGTCCTTAGGAAAAATTTGTTGTCACCTCTAAATGGCTCTACAAGATTAAGCATGGTGTTGATGGAAGTGTTGAGAAGTTCAAGGCTAGATTTGTTGCTCAAGGCTTCCCTCAAAAGGAAGTTGTAGATTATGATTGTATATTTGCACTCATTGCTCACTACACCACCATATGTTCGATTATATTCCTTGTTGCCTCGCAAGGATGGAATCTACACCAAATGGATGTCAAGACTGCCTTCTTACATGGTTCACTTAAGGAGGAAGTCTATGTGGAACAAGTGAGGAGTTTGAAGTTCAAGATCACCAGACACATGTATGCAGTGTAGAGTCCAAGGACTACATTACCTTGACACCCTTTTTTCCTATACTTATTCCTTTTTCTTATACCTATCACCTAAATAAATGCAATAGACACAAGTTTTTGTTAAGGTAAGCACTTACATGTCCTCTTTTTCATATTTGTCTATATACCTTATTGTTTTGTTAAAGTGTGCATTCAGCTACGGAATTGGCCAATTTCTGTAGCTAATCCGTATTTCCACAACTACCTCCATTGTTGACAGGGTTCAAATGCACTAGCTAAGCAAAAGAAGATATGGATGGATGAGGAATGATCCCCTCGTGGATTCTTTCCTATTCTCTCGAGCCAATCCTTCAAGAAGATCGCACTATAACATGGTCAACCTCAAAGTCAACTGCAAGATTATTGTCGGGACAAAATCCGAGTTTTCACGAAATCTTATCGATTTGCTTTTCCAAATAGCAAATTGATTATTTAGAGATATAGTTTGGTTTAATAGAATCGAAATAAAGACATATAGGCTTGAAACTCTTGTATTGTTATTCAAAGAAATATTATAAAATCAATGGCTGCTCTATATTTTGGGTGCACGTTGATATATGTAAATTTTTAGAACATCTTGTTAAGCTTGTTTATGAGTACATTTTCATACTACGTTGATGGGAGATTTTCGATTGTTTCGTGGAGGTCTCCTACATCCAGTATAGGTCTTTGACCAATTGTACATAGATTTATTTAATAGTTAAATTGTAGATGCTTTGTTTTATGTTTTGAAATGCAGTATAATGGAATTCGCAATTAAACTATTATCTGCATAAGCAATTTCCTTTGCTTTCTACCTAGCTTAATCCTGTTATTTCATTTTCTTTTTATCTAGTACAATTGATCATTTCCATTTTTTTTCTACCTAATGTAGTTCAATTGTCTCATTTCATAGCTTAGTTTCTTTTCAGTTTATCAATTTTATTTCTTGTTTGGATGAGGTTGAATGAGTTAAAGAGTGACAATATTTTTATTGGCAATTGAATTCTGACACCATTCATTTTCAATTTGATAGAATGTATCTCTCTTGCACATAGTAATCTAGACTTGGTTGCAGCATAAAATTCAAGATAAAATAAAAAACAACCTAACGAAAGTAGAGTTTAGGATCACTCTCAAACCATCCACAAAATTGATTCAATAGAGATTAATTTTTAGGATATCCAGCTAACAACTTTAAGAACAATACTCTAATCTAATCAGTAATACCATCTCCATATTAATTTTAAGATTAGACCTTAACAATAACATATATATCTTTATGACATAAAATAACTTCTAGCACAGATAATGCACTTGTGCTTCATCAGTATACTTTCCCTGGTTGATAATTTATGGTGACAATTTAAGAACATTAAATTGGCTAAAAAATTTGGCGCCGTTGTCAAGGAAGTACAAATAGAAGTTAAAAAAAAAAAAAAGAGAAAAAATATTAATTCAAAACATGATATGCGTAGAGATAGAGTCTCTAGAGGTAGATTTGTAGGACGAGGAAGAAGCTTGATTCCCACAAATCCACTCACTCCACCACGACTTCGAAGTTCCACACTACCTACTCAAACTCGAATTCCATTTGCAGGTCAACAAAGACTTTTTGAAGTATCAAGATCAGAAATCTAGTCCATAACTTCATCCACTGAAGTTGTAATTGAAGTAAACCCCGCATCCCCAACTATAGGAGTAGTTTTTCTATCCTCCACTAGTGAACAAATTTTGGGAGAAGAATTAGAAGTTCTTAGTGAAGAAGAGGAACAGGAAACTTATTTTGACCACGCATTAATAGAGGAACCAGAAGAATTAGAAGAAACTTACATTAGTTATGAGGAATCTATCATGGTTGGAGAAGGGGAAGGAGAGGCACACAATGTCAATGTTGAGGAAAATAGGATTAGAGGAGGAAGAGGAAGAGGAGGAGGTGGAGATAGGAATAGAGGAGGGGGTAGAGGTAGAGGAAATCAAGATCCTTTTTTATTTCCTATTTTTGATGAAGATACAACCCTCACAATGAAAAATATATCACCCTCAATTCTTCCTAATTTCCATGGAAAAAGAAATGAAAACCCATAGGCATTTCTCTTCGAATTTGAGGTATTATGCAGATCATAGACTATATGCATAATTCTCCAACACTGAAATTCCTGCTACCTTAAAGAATTCAGCCTTAAAATAGTTCATGAATTTAGGAGTGAATTCTATAAGAACATGGGCAGAAATGAAAGAGGCTTTCATAGGAAAATATAGATATCATTGTATGCCTAGTAACCTTAAAGATGAAGTCTTCAAACTGACACAAAAGGAAGATGAAAATCTTGAAGACTTAGTAGAGAGATTTGCCTACAATATTAAAAGAGCAAAAATGAATAATTTGGATGAAGAAACTTGGAAAGCCCTCCTACTCAAAGCTATCAAAGATGAATGGATTGATATCCTTAACTTAACAAGAAAAGGGGATATTTCTCAATTACCATTTGTAGATATTTGCGATCTATGTGTACATATCTCAAGGGGTAAATCACGGGTTGGAAAGAGTCCTAGAGATCCTCTCTTATCAAGAATTAATAAATCTGCAGCTGGGACAATAAGTAGGGCAGAATTAGGAAGCTTGCGTGATACCTTCAAGATGGATATTTTAGGGAGTCTAAGTGAAATTATAGACACCCTTAAAATACAGAATAAGAAAAAAATCTAAAATCGTTGCATTATCTATTTTTTGTCCTAGATTTCGAAAGAAGCATGCCTTAAGAGAGTGTCTCTTAGATTCAAAAGTTATAAAAGATTGTGCCATATGTGCAGATAATCATGATACCAAGGAGTGTCCTTCTTTACCAAGTCTCAAGGTTGTATTTAATGATGAAGGAATACCAGAACAAGTAGACCCTCTTTACTTTATAGCCAAGAGACCATGGAAAAACTCCCAACCAAATCAACCACAAGGCTTCAGACCACAAACAATTTGCTCAATATTCAAAGAATAATTGGAATCCATCTTGGTAGCCTTGGGCTCATCCACAATCACAATCTTGGAATCAAGGATGGAAAAGTTCTTATGGAGCTTGTTAGGATTCCAAGAAACTCTCCTAGGTTGTAGCTTGGAGATGCTTGGTAACATATAAATTGAACTATTGTTGCAGGTTTAATGGAAGGAACGATGGTTTGTTTCAAGCCAGATAACCACTTATACTCTGTTTCACTCCAGACATGCATGAACACCCTCAGACTATAAGGCTTTAGACCACCAATGCTCACAGTTTAGATATTAGGTGAGTATGGAGAATATTAACCACACCAGTAGATGCACAAGACCATGTGATGGCCGGATACAACTAGGATAGAAACCTACAAATATAATCTATTAATGCAAAGATAGGATGATAGCTCTCCTGCATTAGATAGAAAGAAACCTGAGCAACATATTCAGTGATGCATTCAAGATTCTAACACAAAGATAAGATGACAGTTATCTAGTGTTAAACATCTAGAGATCAAGAACATGGCATATCAGGTGCAAGCTTAGAACAGAGGAAAATGGACAGTGAGCAGTTAATAGCGAAATAAGCTTGTATTTGCTGAAAATGAAGATGAGACGCTGCGAGTGACAAAATGTCCACAGTCTCCGGAAGTTGAACCTTACATCAAATACCAACCTTGATTACATCTTTCTTCTGGGTATTTATAAGTTTACATTACAATGGCACCTGGCCATTTACGTATGGAGGGGTCTTAATTGACCACCAACTGTATTTAACTGCCTAATGGAGTCTCTAAATGATGTTGCTTGTTTCAATGAGTGAATCCGATTTTTTCAGGTGTTGTGCTATCCTTTAGGTGGTTGGAGTGCTCGTACCGGTGGAGTCCATGACTAATAAATTTAGTTATAGATTCATGCTATGTCCTTTTCTCCTTTGGCCATACTTTATGTTAAATATGGGTGTTGTGGATATTACTGTAACTGATGCCGACAGAGTTGGTCATCTCCTTCTTTGGGCAACAGAATGGTTATAGGATGTGGAAAGCATGGATAGGTGTACGATTTGGGTGAGTGAAAAGAATGATCGTCGGATCGGGGAAATGAACGGTGGAGATGGCTCAGTGAAGGCTATCGGTCGAGGTGGGAGCGGGGTGTGTTAGGGCCGTTGGATCTTCAGCGAATATATCAAACGATCATCAGGTGTTGGAGTTGCATAGGCGTTTAACATGCAAGGGTGGTTTGGTCAAGTGGTAACGGTTTTCATCGCACCACTTTTGGGCGCTAAGTGGTAAATGCCTGGGGCCGAGCGATCCCACTCAATGATCAACACGTAGTAGCGGATGAGAGAGAAAAACTGCTCTCATCGCGCGCTATCGCTCGGTCAAGTTTCCAAAGCGATGAATGCGAAGACCGTCAGATCTCCACAGAGATGATCTGATGGTGGAGAGTGCTAGAGCGGGTCGCCTTTATCGGGTGTGACGGGAGCCGTTGGATCGGCGGGGGTAATCAATGGTGGGGATGCGGGGTGGCGAGTTACAAAGGCACAAAGACATATGGTAGGGTTTTATGGTTGGTTTGGGGTTTTGCGCTTGGGGCTAAGGTCAAGAGGGGTTACTTTGTCAGGTTTATGAGGCAAATAGGGAAACAGAGGTGGTGGAGAGTAAGCGAGATAGGAGGAGAAGGGATAATGACCCATGTGGGGCCCCTTTGAAGACACCACCAAACAGACCAAGATTTTCTCTGACATTAGAAAGTTAGCACTACATGGCAGGGCTAACACTAGCTCCTTCTGGGGATGAAATCCTCCCTGTGAGGTTTCAAGAACCATAGACCACTGCCTTTCACACAAAAACAAGATCAGCAATACTTCCTAGTGTTCCATTGGGCATGGATTCTAATTAAGCCTACATTAAACTTTGTAAAAGAACATATTTACAATGTTGAGGCCTAAAGACCTTAATTGACATAAACTTTCAAAAATCGCCCATTAACTGGGCCATCAAAAACTGCATCTCCTTCCATACTTTGCAGCATGAAGGTGTTGTCCCTTGGACCTGAGCAATGACAAACTGCCCGGTCCACAGAGCATCGAACTTCCCATGATTGCCTTTCTTTTCCTTCAGTGCATCCCATTTAAGAACCAACTATCCAATTTGAAAATTGTCCATCTTTGCCTTTCTGTCAAAGGCTTCCTTGATTCTCTTTTGATGTGATGTGGGCTTTTCAATCAATTGATCTCCGATTTGATGTACTTCGGCCAAGTCACTAATTCTCTTTGCCATGTCATTTTCCTCATTTTGCTCTTCCTGCAAGAACTTGGCCATAGGGAGGGTCAACTGGATTGGGAATACAGCCTCAGTGCCATATACCATCTTGAACGGAGAATTCCCTGTGGATTTCTTGGTGGTCACCCTGTCAGCCCACAATGCAAACTTCAGTTTGGAATCCTAATTCCTTTTGTTGTCTTCCAGCAGCTTTTTGACTACCCTTATTAGGCTCTTATTAGATGATTCTATTAGACCATTACCTTGAGGGTAATATGAGGTGGAATACACTAGCTTAATGCCCATTGAGTCACATATGTCCACCAACTCTTTTGCCCTGAAGGCTGCTGCATTGTCTATAACCAATTTGTGTGGACAACCAAACCTGGTGAAAATGTTTTCTGTCAAAAACTTCATGACAACCTGGTGATCAACTTTCCTAGTAGGGATGGCCTCAATCTATTTAGTGAAGTAGTCAGTGGCTACTAAGATCCATCTGTGCTAGCCACTAGAATGTGGATTAATTTCCCCTATGAAATCCAAACCCCATTGCAGGACAGGGCCACCGGCATGTATTAGCTTCAAGGGGAAGGACTTCAACTATTGTTTTCCTTCAAACCTCTGGCATTTGTCACATGATCTTACAAATGAAAAGACATCAGAAAATAGAGTGGGCCAATAATACCCAGCTCTGAGGATCTTGTGGGCTATGGTTTTCCAGTAGTGATTTCCTCCACAGATGTTGGAATGAAACTAATGCATGACCTACACAGATTATTCCTTGCCTAGACATCTTAAAAGGATTCTAGATGGATCCCTCCAATAAATCAAGTTTTCATGAATACAGAACTTGGCTACTCTAAGCTTAATAATCCTAGCTTGGCTTGAACTAAGGCCTAGGGGGACTTCTAGCTTCAACAAAAATTGAGCTATTCTAGAATACCACTCACAAGAAGCTAGATTTTCAGCCAACAACCAGTCATGTCCTTGTCCTACTGTTGCTTCTTTTGTCTGTCCATCCTCTGAATTTGTACCCATGCAGTTTATGCCAAGCATTCTGCAATTTTCTTCAGCCACCATTTGAGCAAGGCCCTGGCCCTTGACAAGCTTGGTGGGCTTCAATTCTATGTTGAATTCAATAAGCTTTGCAATCCATTTAGCCCTTCTTCCATCAACATCTGGTTGTGTTAGGACATCCTTTACTGAAGCAGAGGGCACATACGCAATTACCTTGGAGTGAAGATGTAGATTCGGAAATCTTTTAAAGATTTGATAAGAGCATAAGCCTGTTTTTCAATAATATCATACCTTAGTTCAGCATCCCTTAAGGTTTTGCTGAAAAATGCCATTGGATGCTCTGAATTTCCATCATCTTTCTGCAATAAGACTGTTGCAAGGGTGTCACCGAAAGCAAAGGAGAAGATATGGAAATCCTTGCTATAGTCTGGGCTGATCAAAGTGGGGGCTTCCATAATAGCTCTTTTGATGGCTTCAAAAGATATTCATGTTGCATCAGTCCATTTGATCTCTGATCCCTTTTTCAACATAGAGGTAATGTGTTTTACCAATTCTGCAAAATTAGGAATAAACCTCCTTACAAAATTTATTTTGCCCAGAAAGGATTGGATGTCCTCTCTTGATCTTGGGACAGACAAGGTCTGTATCACTTTCACTCTCTCTAAAAACAATGTGTCCTAGAAGCTTGCCCTCTTCTAAAGAAAATTGTGACTTCTTAGGATTCACTGATATCCCAAACCTTCTACACTTCAGAAACATTTTCTTCAAATGCTATAAATGATCTTGATGGCTGCTGGAGTATACTGTTATATCATCCAGGTAGACAAGGGTGAACTTATCATTTTATCCTACAAATGCTATATCCATGGCTTTCCAAAAGGTAGCCCCAGCATGCATCATCCCAAAGGGCAACTTAGAGTACATAAAAGTGCCCCAAGGAGTGGTGAAAGCAGTCTTTTCTTGGTCATCTGGATGTACAACAACTTGGTTATACCCTGAAAATCCATTCAGGAAAGACATAACATTGGCTCCTGAGACTTTCTGTACCAAATATTCCATCTTTGGCAGGGGATAGTTGTCCTTTCTGGAACATTTGTTCAGGTTCTTGAAATCAACGCACAACCTGATTTCTCCACTTTTCTTCCTCACCACTACCAAGTTGGCTACCCACTTCGAATATCTTAGGGGAACTATGATTTTGGCAGCCAACAACTTCTTCATTTTTTTTCAATCAGAGGGAGGAGCAAAGGATTAATGGGTCTCAACTTCTGTTTGAAAGGAATGGTGTCTTTCTCCAATGGGATCTTATGCTGGATGAAATTTCTTGTCATAAGTTTTAAGATCACTGTATTCCCAGGAAAAGACATCAGCAAATTGCTTCATCAAGGTGCAGTACTCAGAACTTTGGGCAACAGACAAATGGGTGGACAAATGTATATACTTTGGATGATCTGGACTCCCTATGTTATGCTTATGAACTGCAGACTGATTTTTTTTTGGGCAACCTTATGAGGCACATCATTATGGTCAAACAGCTCCTCTAGAGGCACTATCCCTTTAGGTATATGATTGCTAGGAAACTGTACAATATTGTCTTGTCCAATTTTGTTCCTTAGGTAGGGCTAGGGACATTCCTCCAAGGTTTCATTCTCTTGATCAATTTACATTTCAGAGAATTCATCAATGACTTGCAGAAACCTCTTTACTTCATCATCATCCTCAAAAACTTTCCAGTGCTGAACATTATCAGGCAAGGATGGTCTATATTTTACCTAGACTTGATAAGACAATCTAGGGGGCATGGGAGGGATGAACATGCTAGCAGACACAGCAAGGGAATCAGCAAGCTGATTTTTCACTCTAGGAATATATGAGATACAAAAGCTATCAAAAGCATCTTTGAGTCTCCATACCTCATCTCTGTATGCTTTCAGCCTTGGGTGCCTTGCTTGGAACGTTTTTTTCACTTGTTGAATAATGAGATCAGCATCTCCAAACACCTTTATGTCTCTGATTCCTATGTCCTTGGCAGAGTTTAAGCCCAATACCAGAGCCACATACTCTGTTATACCTGAAAAGTTAGTTTAAAAGACAGATGTGTGCTTTCTTGTTTTGGAGACACCAGCATCACTCCTGCTCCTGCAGTTTCCTTTAAACATGCTCCATCAAAGAACATATCCCAAGCCTGTGTCCCTTACTCTTCCATGGTTTGGCATACTAGTTTCTTGAGTTGCGTCGAGGCCCTATGGGATTCTTCAATTTGGAGAATACATGCTCCAAAATCAATTTCCACAACGTAAATGGGATTATTAGTGGAATTCTTCTCATCACTAATGATATAGGCCAACTGGCTTCCCTGTATAGTTTTCTACTTTCTCCTCCAAAAACTAGGACAGTGGCATAAGACAAGTCATTTTGCAATGTCCCACCCAACCTCTTAATCCACCCTCTAGAACGTAGCATACCAAACTTAGGGGGGGGGGGAGGGGGACATCTACTACCACAATATCCATCATCATGCTTTTCATGGGCAACTGAGTTAGGGTGATAGCCAAGTCTTTGATTAACCCTAGACATTTCACCTTCCTCAAATCAAAGGAGAACAAGTCATGATAAGGTCTGGTAATATCAAGGCCTAACTCTTCCATGACAGCTTTGCGCATCAGATTATGACTGGCACCTATGTCCAACAAACAGTTGTGGAGGATTTTGTCATGAATGGTCAAGGAGACATAAAATGATGGGGAATTGTCATCAACAGGTTTAGTCATTGGGCTAAGCACAACTACAGGTTTATCATCTTGTAAATTATCATAGTCATTGGATGCTTGTGTGGCTTTCATCTCAAGGGCATCAAGGATGGGCTTCTTAAAGACCTCACTCTTTACAAGTTCTATCAGAGGTACATATATTTTTAACTTATGGACTTCTGATTCAAAACTGAAAGGGGAAGGAGACTTGTCAGGGCCTCTTACCTCTTGAGCTGGTGCTTTTAGGATGGTAGGATCAGTTGTTGGCCGCTTCTACTTGCTGACTTGCTGCTCTGAGGGGAATGTAGTCCTTTGAGCAATATTCTCCTTGACATTACTTGTTCTTGACCTCAAATTGTATCTTTGCTTATCTTCAATCTGTAGAACAGCTTCTCTGTCCCACTCTTGACTGGTCTGGTCCCTAAATAATGACTCCTCATAGGTAGCTAATGCAAAAAGGCAGTATTTCCCTTGTCTTCCATGCAGTGAATCTCATCCTCTTCATCAAATTGCTCCTCCTCCATGAATACATTCTGGAAAGGAGTCTTAACCCTTTGTTCTTCATTGGCCTCTTTGCCCCTTTGAATGATCTGCAATTGTTCATTTTCTCTTCTGAACGGATTTGGATTTCTAGGAGAAAATGTATTAGGAAGCCTTGCTTTCCCAGGACTCTTCTCAAGCTTTAGTTTGGATATTTCAACAGCAAATGACTCTATCATTTTAGTCATTTTGTCTATTTTGGGTTCTGAAGATGAAGAAGAAGAGAAATACTCACCTCTCTGCCTCCTTCTATCAGCATGTCCTTTGTGTTTCTCTGCAACCATGATATTGGATTCCACCTCCAAGGCTAGATCTAGCATTTTAGCTAGAGAAACACATCTTCTCTCTGTTAATAGCAGGCAGAAATCAAAATCAAAGGCATTGGCATAGGTGAGTTTGGAAAAGGTGGGGGTAGGCTTCACTTCTATTGGTATCTTGCTATACATACGATTGAATCTTTTATTAAAGTCAGAAAATGACTCCCCATTTTCCCTTTATAGGCTGCCAAACTCAGTATGGTAGTATAACAGGTTTTTTCTATCTCCCCAATGCTTTAAAAACACATCATCTAATGCTTCAATGTTTGCTATAGACCTAGGGGTCAACTCTTTGAATCACTTTCTAGCATCTCCATCAAGGCGTTGGACAAATACTCTCATCCACACATCATCTTCACTGATATCTAGGTTATCAGCATAGTTATAAAAAGACTCAAGGTGTTTTTCAGATGTTACTCCCTCTGTCCCAGGGAACTTAGGCATGTATTTCTGATATTCTCCTGCAGGCATGGCATTCAAAGGAATAGGCAGGACCAGTGGCCCATACCTAGCAGCTATGATTCTTTCCATCTTGGTGGGTGCTTGTGGGCCTGCCATGACTGGGGTGGATGGGAGGGTACTGGCAGTTTGGAAGGTAGGGAGTTGGGAAATGAATGATAGGGTCGAAGGAAACTGATGGACTGGAACGGAGGGTTCCTTTGGACTGAGATCAAAAGGAGAACTTATTGGACAAGGAGCTTTATGAATCTCTGAAAGTATTTCTTTACTGATAGTGCTAGGCTCTATATTTTCAACCTGTGCATACTGAGTTACAAGCCTTTCTTGCAGAGATACATAAGATTGTTTAGGGTTACCTGATCCTGATGCTCCTTTTCTTGATGTCTTTCTCTGCTTGACAATCTTCTCAGGGTCAGGTACTAGGTCAGCTGGTGATTTCTGAGGATTTCTCCGAGTTTGTCTCACAAACTGAGCCAGAACTATGATGTGGAGTCACCGAAAGGTTAGTCCTCCAATAGAGTCACTAGATAGATGATTACAACCAAAAATGTGTCCAAACTTTGTCTATCATAAAATATGGATCTATGTCGTTCTCCCAGGGAAGTTGAGCTTCAATCTCCTCTCCCCGGCAACAGTGCCAATTATGTTAGGATTCCAAGAAACTCTCCTAGGTTGTAGCTTGGAGATGCCTGGTAACATATAAATTAAACTATTGTTGCAGGTTTAATGGAAGGAATGATGGTTTGGTTCAAGCCAGATAACCACTTCTACTCTGTTTCACTCCAAACATGCATGAACACCCTCAGACTACAAGGCTTTAGACCACCAATGCTCACAGTTTAGATATTAGGTGAGTATGGAGAATACTAACCACACCAGCAAATGCATAAGACCATGTGATGGCCAACTGCAACTAGTACAGAAACCTGCAAATATAATCTATTAATGCAAAGATGGGATGACAGCTCTCCTGCACTAGATATAAAGAAATGTGAGCAACCTATTCAGTGATGCATTCAAGATTCTAACACAGAGATAAGATGACAGTTATCTAGTGCTAAACATCTAGAGATCAAGAGCACAGCATATCAGGTGCAACCTTAGAACAGAGGAAAATGGACAGTGAGCAGCTAACAGCAAAAGAAGTTTGTATTTGCTGAAAATGAAGATGAAATGCTGCAAGTGACAAAATATCTACAAGCTCCAGAAGTTGAACCTTACATCAAATGCCAACCTTGATTAAATATTTCTTCTGGGTATTTATACGCTTACATTACAATGGCACCTGGTTGTTTAGGTATGGAGGGGTCTTAATTGACCACCAACTGCATTTAACTGCATGATGGAGTCTCTAAACGAGGTTGCTTGTTTCAGTGAGTGAATCCGATATTTTCAAGTGTTGTGTTGTCCTTTAAGCGATTGGAGTGCTCGTACCAGTGGAGTCCATGACTAATAAATTTAGTTACAGAGTCGTGCTATGTCCTTTTCTCCTTTGGCCATACTTTATGTTAAATATGGTTGTTGGGGATATTACTGTAACTGATGCTGACAGAGCTGGTCATCTCCTTCTTCGGGCAACATAATGGTCATAGGACGTGGAATGCATGGATAGGTGGACGATTTGGGTGAGCGAAAAGAATGGCTTTCGGATCGGGGAAATGAATGGTGGAGATGGCTCGGCGGAGGCTATCAGTTGAGGTGGGAGTGAGGTGTGTTAGGGCCGTTGGATCTTCAGCGGACAGATCAGACGGTCATCGGGCGTTGGAGTTGCACAGGCGTTTAACAGGCGAGGGCGGTTTGATCGAGCGGTAACGGTTTTCATCGTACCTCTTTTGGGCGCTAATTGTTAAATGCCCGGGGCCGAGCGATCCCACTCAATGATTTACACGTAGCAGTGGATGAGAGAGCAAAACCGCTCTCATCGCGCACTAACACTTGGTAAAGTTGCCAGCGCGATGAATGTGAAGACCATCAAATATCTATGGATATGATCTGACAATGGAGAGTGCTAGAGCAAGTCGCCTTTATCGGGTGCGACGGGAGCCGTTGGATCGGCAGGGATGATCAATGGCAGGGATGTGGCGTGGTGAGTTACGAACGCGTGAAGACATATGGTAGGGTTTTATGGTTGATTTGGGGTTTTGCACTTGGGTCTAAGGTCAAAGGGGGTTACTTTGTCAGGTTTAGGAGGCAAATAGGGAAACGAAGATGGTGGAGAGTAAGCGGGGTAGGAGGAGAAGGGAAAATGACCCATGTGGGGCCCCTTTGAAGACACCACCAAACAGACCAAGCTTTTCTCTGACATTAGAAAGTCAGCGCTGCATGGCAGGGCTAATAGGGCTTATGCTCAATATCAACAATATTCACCATCATATCTTCCACAACAATTTCTATCGCAATCAAATCAAATTCCCCAAGATAATCAACTACCTCAAATTCAAGTTCAGAATCAAAATCCACAGCTCTCCCTACCATTTACACAAAAACCCAATCAACTACCTGCTCAACTACTTCTAAATCCTAATAATAAAATACCACAACAACCTATGTACAACATGGAAGGGAAAAATCATCAAACTTATGTAATAACTCCACTAGATCTAAATAATGTCCAATTAAGGCCTGGAAGAGTGTTACAAAGAAAACCCCCTTTTGTTATTTAGGAAACAAAATAAAATCTTCAAAAACATAAAAATCAATCTGAAGAAGGACAGACCTCTCTCCCTCAAAAAGAGAGTAATCAAATAGAAAATGTTCCAATAAATACTCGTATCATAAAACAACCCTCAGTATCAATTAGACCACCTTTTCCTGAACGGTTGAAAATTGATGTAGGAGTAGAAAAACAAATCACATTGCCTGATTATAATATGTTGGATGAATTAAGAATTGTCTATATTAAAATTCGTTTGTTACAAGCCATAAAATAAATACCAATTTTTGCAAAAACAATTAAGGAATTAAGTACTCAAAGATCGGGAAGAAAAAGAAAAGGCATAAAAAGAATTCAATTGGTCAGGAAAATTGCATACATCATGATGGGGAAAATGACAATTCAAAAATATCTAGATCCAGGAAGCCCCATTGTAAAAATTCACATTAATGGAATTGAAATACCAAACACATTGATGGATTTAGGAGCAGCGATAAACATAATGAGTAAACAAGTCATAGATTCACTTAAGCTTCCTAACCTTCAATACACACCAACACTATTACAATTAGCAGATAGGTCAGTGATTAAACCTGATGGTGTGTTGCAGGATGTTTTGGTATCCTTAGATTCTTGGGAATATCCTGTTGATTTCATGGTCTTAACACCCAAGAATAATTTAGGAGGACACCCAATAATCCTAGGAAGACCTTGGTTAGCTATAGTTGATGCTTTCATCAGTTGTAGATTAGGTGACACGTTTATCTCAAATGGATGTTCTACAAAGAAATTTACATTATGCCCTCCTGCAAGAACAACAATAGAAACAGAGAACGAAGAATGGATAGATGATGAAAATGATATACAACATATTTTCACTACTGAACAAATCAGAGAGGAAGACCAAATTTTAAATCTATTGGAAAATAATGAATCTTCCTCACATTATGACCATAGTCGAAATAAAAATCTCTCATCTAGACAAGTATCATTGCTCTCCATGGAAAAAATTGGGAATTCTATAATAGAAATCTTTCCAAGTAAAACTTTGAATATTAATGAAAACTTAGAAGGATTACAAAAGAGTCAACTGATAGAAGTCTTACAGAAATATTCTTTTTTTTTTCATGGGAATATACTGATATGAGGGGAATTTATCCTAAAACTTGCATACATCATATCTACAATGATAAAAGTGCAAGACCAATTAGACAGCCACAACGAAGAATAAACCCAAACCTTAAAGAAATTGTTAAAGAGGAATTGCAAAAATTGTTAAATGTAAATTTCATTTATCCGATATTAGACAGCCAGTGGGTTTCGCCCCTACTAATCGTTCCAAAGAAAAATGGAAAATGGAAAGTATGCATCGATTACAGGGAATTGAATAAAGAAACATTAAAAAACCACTTCCCACTACCTTTCATAGATCAAGTCTTAGACACATTCGCAGGGAAAAAGTATTTTTCATTTTTGGACAGTTTTAGTGGATATAACCAGATTCATGTAGCAACTAAAGATCAAGATAAAACCACATTCACCTGTCCATGGGGAACTTATGCTTACCAAGTACTTCCCTTTGGATTATGCAATGCTCCAAAAATATTCCAAAGAGTAGTCCTCAGAATTTTCTCTGATCTTATTCATGATTGTGTGGAAGTGTATATGGATGATTTCACAAGTTATGGAAATTCTTTTAATGAAGCACTTGAAAATTTAGAAAAAGTTTTAATAAGATCCAAATAAACCAATCTCTTATTAAGTCATGAGAAATGTTTCATGATGTTTAACGAAATAATTGTCTTAGGTCACCATATTTTAGGAGATGGAATTAAGGTGGACTCATCTAAAGTTGAGGTCATTTCTACATTAACAGTGCCAAATTGTCAACAAGATGTTAGGAGTTTTCTTGGTTTTACTGGATATTATAGAAGATTTATAGAAAACTTCAGAAAAATTGCATCTCCACTCTTTAAACTGCTTACCAAGGACTGTGAATTCAATTGGGATTCTGATTGTCAAACTGTCTTTGAAACTTTGAAAGAAGAGAATTTCTGAAGCACCTATCCTAAAAGGACCTAATTGGAAATTGCATTTCCATATATCAACTGATGCTTCAAATACAGCCTTGGGAGATGTGTTAGGGAAAAAATACCTTACTCCTTATGCAATCTATTATACTAGTAAAAATTCAACTCCTACAAAGATAAATTATATTGTAACTAAGAAGGAGTTTTTAGTTGTAGTTCATGCTATTAACAAATTCAGACATTATATAACTGGCTATGAAACTTCCATTCACACAAACCATTATGCCATCAGATACCTAATGAATAAACCAATCACTAATGGAAGAATAACCGGATGGCTCTTATTGTTACAAGAATTCAACATCACCATTCTAGATAGACTTGGAAAACAGAACACAATTGTTGACTTTTTATCTAGAATTCAAAATGATAATAATGATCAACCTGTAGAAGATAAATTTCCTGATGATTACCTTTTTGCAGTATCTACTAAATCACCTTGGTATGAAGATATTGATAATTATTTAGCTACAGGGAAAATGCCATTTCATTTGTCTCCGAGAGAAAAGAGAAGGATAGTTCACAATAACACATCTTATTCATTGATAAACAAAGAGTTATACAAAACAGGACTAGATCTCATCATCAAAAGATGTGTTCAAGAGGATGAAATACCAGAAATATTTAAAGCTTACTATGATGAACCATGTGGAGGACATTTTTCTAACAAAAGAACTGCTTATAAAGTCTTCCTTTTAGGATAATATTGGCCTTCCATTTTCAAGGATACCAAGGAATATGTTAAAAGATGTGATAGTTATCAGAGAATGGGAAAACCCACTCTTTCAAGTGAAATGTCATTATAGCCACTGGTACTCACTGAACCATTTGAAAAATGGGCACTAGATTTTGTCGGTCCAATTAGCTCACCTTCAAAACAAAAGAGATATATTCTGGTATGTATTGATTATGTCACTAAATGGATAGAAGCTAAAGCACTTCCTTTTGCTACTGAAAATGTTGCAGTTTCATTTCTTTTTGAGGATATTTTCACTCATTTTGGTGTTCCAAGAGAAATTGTAATAGATCAAGGAACACAATTTACATCCAGATTAGTGGAGAAGCTTGTGAAGCAGTACAAAATCAAACATCGAAAGTCCACTCCATACATCCACAAGCCAATAGACAAGTTGAGTCTACAAATAAGGTGATTGAAGCAATCATTACCAAAGTTATACACTTACACAGGAAGGACTGGGCATATAAGCTTCCAGAAGCTTTATGGGCTTATAGAACTACATGGAGAAATACTATGGGACATACTCCCTATGAACTCGTTTATGGGAATCAGGTCTTACTTCCAATAGAGTTCCAGATCCAAACTTATAAAACAGCAGTCCAGCTAGATCTTGACTTATCAGAAGCACATAAGCAAAGGATGAGACAACTTAATGAGCTTGATGAAATAAGACAAGAAGACCTTCAGAAGACCAACCTAGTTCAAAAATAGAGATCCAAATGGCATGATAAGTACATTAAAGAAAGAACATTTCATTCAAGAGATTAGGCACTACTATTTGACCAAAGTTCAAAATTTCCAATGAAAATTCCAAACCCACTGGCTTGGACCTTATGAAGTTGAAAATGTTTTTGGCAATGGTGCAGTTAGAATCAGGACTATTGATGAAGAGAAAAGTCCTCTTTTAGTGAATTGACATCGACTCAGACTTTATCAAAAGCCATTTACAAAAGAAGAATTTATCAAAATTTTCCAAGATAATTCAGAATTGAAGATGGTTGAGAGAGTTCTTCTTCTTTTCCACCTTATAAATTTTACTTCTCTATTAAAAAAAAAAATAAATAAATAAAAATATATATATATATATATATATATATATATATATATATATATATATATATATATATATATTATATATATATATATATATATATATATATATATATATATATAAACATGAAAACCAACATGTTGTTTGGCATGATTACACAGAAAATTTGAAGTGAAAACCAACCCCTATTGGCACCTTAGATTTTATTTCCAAAAAAAAAAAAAAAAAACTCTTTCCTAGAGTTTTTTTTCACCTATAGAATCAGCAACTTTTTGCAGCTCGGACAAGTTTTTGCAGCTCTAATAAAAATTTTGTAGCCAACTTGACAGGAACACTTGATGATTCGAATTGAAGAATAATTGACAATGCAAAGTACCTACATGAGATATCAAAGGACAATTAAGGTTAGCAATTTAATCAAAGGTATGTGATACTTAATTTGACAATGAAGATTAATATATTGCATAAATGAACTAAGAAGACATAGCACTGCCAAAGTAAAACTAAATCATTGCAAATAAAGGGTGATGGTAGCTTGTCAAAATCATCATAATCCACCACTTAAACTCGTGTCTTGTCCCCATCCTGAATCGGTCACCGAATCATTATTTTGAATGCGCTCCAACGATCAATTCATTCCCATGACCTTCAATATAATTCACCTATTTTTCCATTTCCCCGAATTCACATAGCCTCTCTATCTCTCCGCCACTGAATGAAACCCTACCAACACCATTTTTCCAATCAAGTGAGCATTCCTTGAGATGAAGCATCTTCCATAATGAGTGTTATTGTTCGAACCGAGCCAGCAGGGAAGAAATTCTTAGAAGGATATCCTCAAACCAGGGAGTTGTTGTAGAAAGTGCAGTAGCTACAATTCATGGAGAAATTTGACAGTTTCCACAAAGAGGTGACGAAGACCTTTGCACGTTCATTTGATGGAACAGAGGTTGAAATAGGAGACATCAAATTCACCATAACGGAGTCCCTGATAGCAAAAGCTACTGAATTGCCCAGAAATGGAGAAAAATAGTTCAAAAACAAGGGAATCAATGGAGAAGATTGGAAAGTCTTCCTGAAAAATCCAAACATGGTCACCACCATCTTCAAAAAAGGTATTCCTAGTACATCCCTTAAGAGTAAATGGAGGAACTTGCTCCTTGTACTTTAGAAATTTATTACTTGTGAGGGTCGGTTTGGATACATGTATTTCTACCACATTAGAATAATGATGAATTTTCTTGAGGTGCACCAAATGAATCTTCCTTATTTCCTCTTGAACAGTCTAAAGAAAATGTCCATCAATGTTAAAAAAAAAAATCAATTCATAGACAATACCATGTATCATCATGGATTGATAAAGAACTTGGTTGAGTTTTACCTTCAGAGTATAGGGGATAACTAGGAAAATTTTCTGGTAAGGAATCATTTTGAAGAAAGAGCTCTTGAACAACCCAACAGTAGTAGGATCCTCAGGGGAAGGAAGAGAACAATGGAAACAATAAAAGAACAAGAACCCCAATCTCAACAGGAAATATCAGAGGATGAACTACCCATAGTGGATATTTTGCAAAAAATGAAAAGGGAAAATCTTAGAAGAAAGAAATCTAGCAAAAGAATAGAGTATTTACCACAAACCAAGATCCTTCCTTGGGAAAAGAAGCCAAAAGCTAAAAAGAGGAAAGCACAGGGATTACAGATCTCAGGACTGAGGAGAAGTAACAGATTAAATACAATGCAGCAAGCAGTTTCAGGAGCCACAGAGTATATCGATCTTGAGGAGAGGGAACCGACTGAAGACCCTGAAGGTCCTCCAAAAGGATCACCAAGGGTGTCATAACCACCCTGCAGTTCACCTCCAAGAAGTCAAGTGCAATGTCCAAGGGTTGATCCTGTTCAACAAGAGATTTATGACTACATAGAGTCATTAGAAAGGAAAGAAACAACGATTAAAGAATCAATCCAAAGTCTAGGAGAAGGAAGAAATAAGTTCAATGAACCACAAGAACCTTTAGCCTCTAATGTTTTAAAGTAAGAGATCTTTGACCTGGAGACATTAAACATGTATCTCAAAAATGAAAATCAAACATTGAAAGCACAAAATGGAATTCAAATTGCAAAGAGTGACAACCTTATTCTTCATTTGAGTTTATGGTACAAAAAGAACAAGAAGTTGAAGAGGGAATATAGGGCAATGCAAAAATAAATGATCAACCTAAAATATAAGATCCTCGTGAAGAAACCGAGAATGCCAATGGTTGCCAGAAAAAAGAAGAAAGTGAATCTTGAATATGATGATCAGAGGGCACAAGAAGATGACAATGATGAACTATATGAGGACATACAAAACCTCCAGTGTGGGGAAATGTAGAGTCCAAGGACTGCCTTATCTTGACACCCTTTTTGCCTATACTTCTTCCTTTTTCCTTTACCTATCACCTAAATAAATGCAATAGACACAAGGTTTCGTTAAGGTAAGCACTTACATGTCCTCTTTTTCATATTTGTCTATATACCTTATTGTTTTGTCAAAGTGTGCATATACAGCTATGGAATTGGTCTGTTTCTATAACTAATCCGTATTTCCGCAGCTACCTCCATTGTTGACAGGGTTCGAGCCCACCAGCTAAGCAAAAAAGATATGGATGGATGAGGAATGATCCCCTCGTGGATTCTTTCCTATTCTCTCAAGCCAATCCTTTAAGAAAATCGCACTATAACATGGTCAACCTCAAAGTCAACTACAAGATTATTGTTGAGACAAAGTCCAAGTTTTCACGAAATCTTATCGATTTGCTTTTCCAAATAGCAAATCGATTATTTAGCGATATAGTTT
Organism: Pinus taeda; assembly: GCA_000404065.3. Classification (NCBI taxonomy): domain Eukaryota; kingdom Viridiplantae; phylum Streptophyta; class Pinopsida; order Pinales; family Pinaceae; genus Pinus; species Pinus taeda. The sequence continues at coordinate 87,877 of APFE031489909.1, forward strand.
GGTTTAATAGGCTCGAAATAAAGATATGTAGGCTTGAAACTCTCGTACCATTATTCAAAGAAATATTATAAAAGCAATGACCGCTTTCTATTTTGGGTGCGCGCTGATATATGTAAATTTTGAGAACATCTTGTTAAGCTTGTTTATGAGTAATAGATTTGGTTCATATTTTCCATGTTGCGTTGATTGGAGATTGTCAACTGTTTCGTGGAGGGCCCCTATATCCAGTACAGGTCTTTGACCAATTTCACATAGATTTCTTTAATAATTAAATTGTAGATACTTTGTTTTATGTTTTGAAATGCAGTATAATGGAATTCGCAATTAAAATATTATCTGCATAAGCAATTTCCTTTGCTTTCTACCTAGCTTAATCATGTTATTTCATTTTCTTTTTATCTGGTGCAGTTGATCATTCCCTTTGCTTTCTACCTAGTGTAATTCAACTGTCTCATTTCATAGCTTAGTTGCTTTTCAGTTTATTAGTTTTATTTCTTGTTTGGATGAGGTTGAATGAGTTAAAGAGTGACAGTCTTTTTCTTGGCAATTAAATTCAGACATCATTCATTTTCATTTTGATAGAATAGATCTCTCTTGCACATAGTAATCTAGACTTGGCCGGAGCATAAAATTCAAGGTAAAATCAAAAACAGTCTAACAAAAGTAGAGTTTAGGATCACTCTCAAACCATCCAGAAAACTGATTCAATAGAGATTAATTTTTAGGATAACCAGCTAACAACTTTAAGAACAATACTCTAATATAATCAGTGATACCATCTCCATATTAATTCTAAGATTAGACCTTAACAATAACATAGATATCTTGACGACATACAATAACTTCTAGCACAGATAATATACTTGTGCTTCATTAGTATACCTGCTATGGCTGATAATTTATGGTGACAATTTAAAAACAATAAATTGGCTAAACATGCATGTTGAAGAAAGCTCTCTATGGGTTGAAGCAAGCACCCCAGGCTTGGTATAAGAGGGTCGATAGTTATCTGATGAAGTTGGGATTTACAAGAAGTGAAGGTGATTCGAACCTTTACTTTAAGGTTGAGAATGATAGACCTCTCATCTTGATACTCTATGTGGGCAATCTCTTTCTAACAGGTGCAGGCCCTCTTATTTAGAAGATGAGAATATCTCTCTATCTCTCAATCGTTACCATATTTGAGTACTAAGCCAATGCCTGCAATGTCAGGATTGCCTCTAAAGGCTCCATCGAAATACAGTCCACAACTTTCACATTAAAACACACACACAACACTATCGTTACTATTTATCATCAGGAAAGAAATGTATGTGAGCATCGATAACGCAGTGATTTTGGAGGCGTTTTGGCCTGAGTGATTGTACTGACACCAAAAAAATAACGTATGCAGGGTTTTTTGCAGAGAAATATTTCAGTTACTCCTAAAGGGATAGACACAGAGGTCAGATATGTTAGGCTGCAGAAACGTAGAATATGGGCAGAAAATCGCGACTACAATATAGATGACATGATTCACTGTGAGGTAAATGTAACATTTCTGCAAGAAGGACATTGCAAAACGCAGAGAGGACAACTAAAATAGTGCACAATGGCAGAGCAACCAATTTGAAGAAGACCAACCAACTAATGGTGGGAGAAGGCCACACATCATGGCTCTGATACCATGTTAAACACACATGGGCAACAACATAATATGAAAGATAAAACATGAGAATCCATTTTTATTAACAAGAGATATACATTTATAGTACATGGTTTGACCGTTGGGTTTCACATCCCAAGATCTCTTGAACTTCTTTTTGTCTATTCGGCTTCCACACTAACCCATGGAGGATTAGGTGTCCAACAAGAACTATTAAGTACTTTTGAGGGAAGTGGCTAAATATTAGTTTTGATTTACCATTTGAGAAAGATGGCTCATTTCATTGTGATCAAGATTTCTCATTGAGCATGTAATATTGCTTAAATATTCTTCTAGAAGAGATGTGATTGAAAAAGTGATATAATAGTTACAATACATATGATGAGACAATGTATTTGACGCCTTATAAGATAAATGTAGTAGTTTATCCCTATTGGGATGAAATCATCTTAATTCGTACCCTAATTGAGATGTGGATCCAATAAAAAATGAACCATTTTTTAAGTGACCAGGGTGGGGATGCAAGAAAAAGGAGAGACAAAGAAGAGAGTAGGTTTTCCTTAGTAGGTCCATGTGTAATGGGAGATGAAGGAATGAACATATGGGCTATTCAAGATGGAAGATGGGGCTAAATAAAATGTAAGGGAGCTTAGATTCTAAATCATCAAATACTATACCAATGACCAAACCCACTAGATGAAGAAAAGGATGAGTAAAGGGAGGAAAGGGAGACATGACTTATAGGGAAGGAACGTTTATAGTGAAAGGACCAATGAAAGAGTAAACTAATGATATTAAGGGTTCAATCATTGTTGTAGACTTTCATAACATGGAGTATGGCATTGGGTCATGCTTGAGCACACAAATCTTCCCTTTATGGGCAAACAAGATATCTCCCAAGAAGGTGTATGGAATCACCAAGATTCCATCTAGCCATAAGCATCCTAGAAGGAAGTTGTAATCAACCTATGCATTGAGGATGGAAAATTTAGTTAAAATATTTTGAGCCTAAAGGTTAGCATAATGTATATTTCCCCAATAGGGTTGGTCATCAACTTGTTAAACCTCATATAGGTCGAACCCATCACTTAAATTTTGGTGAAGACAAGAGCATGGATGTTTGGAGTGGTAATTAGTTTGAAGGAAGATCCATGATCCATAATGACTTTCTTAATGGTGGTGTCTTGATAGTGGATCTCTATGAGGAAATGGTTAGAGATGTGGAAGCTTTAGGGGATCTCAAAGAGATTGAATGAGAAAGATGAACCTGACAAAGAAACCAACTTAGGTAAAGACTACTTCAATACATAAAATTTTAAGACATTGGAAAGTCTTTACAAATTGTCTTCAAATTATGTATAATAGTATTTACAAATTATTTTCAAATTATATATAATAGTAAATTAATTAAGATAACTTTCAAAGAATTTTTATGGTACAGGCTATGAAAAATATTATAAAAGTCCTATTATATATTTTAGAAAAATTGGTTAAATATATTTTTAAAATTAAAATTCGAGATTTTCGTTATAACATATTCAATGAAGAAATTATTTGCTTTAATTAAACTTTATTAAGAATGTGTGCAAAGTGTCCTTAGCTCGTAAAAGCAAGGACTCATCGTACAATTTTTCTAAGCCCTAAAGTACATTATATTTGTTGTTTTTTTATGCAAGGATGGAGATGAAAAGCAAACGAGCAATTCAACAAGGTTTTTGTAAGTGATTTGTTGAGCTGGTGAATTGTTAAATCATTAATTTGCAGTGAAATTATTAATTAATTTGACAGATTTTTAGCATGGTTGTTGGCATCATGTACAGTTGACTTGGGAAATGAGAGAGCACCTTAGCTGCGCAATATTATGTATGAAGAATTTGGCTTAGGCAATAGACAATGAAAACATTTTAACAAGGTTTTTACTTTACATATTCCATATAGAAATTGGTTCAAACTTTATGTCAAATTGCATATTGAAATTGGTCTAAACTTTATTTCAAATTCCGTATTGAAATTGGTCTAAACTTTAAAGATAGGAAAAAAGGACAGGTAACTTTGAATATTGAATCTATGCCTCAACAATGAAGTTGCTTATGTATGGAGTTGGATTATTGGTGATTCATATGTGCAGTTATTTAGACTTTATGATTGTGAGATGTGATTATACACATTATAGAGTGTTTTTAATGTGTTTTTGGATATTAGAGGTAGATAACACATTACATTCATATGTATTAAGTGAAATGACTATGATTTCTCTTTGTAGTATTTTTTTTTTTCTTTTTTTTTACTATTTTGAAATCTGATCATGTACATTATAGAGTATTTTTTATCTTATATAATGCTAATCTGTTAATATATTTTGAGTATAAAAATATAATTTTCTAATTATTTTATTTTATTAATTAGATATTTTTTCATCTAAAAACTTTTTTATGGGGAAAAAAAAATACGCTCTTATTATCTTCAAAGTAATATATTTGAGTATAGAAAAAATATAATTTTCTAATTATTTTTATTTTTATTTTTATTAATTAGATATTTTTTTCATCTAAAAACTTTTTATGGAAAGGAAAAAAAAAAAAAAAATTATGCTTAGGGAATAAGTGTTATTGTCCGTTCAAATGGAAAACCATGTTATGAAGATACATTCATATTTATGAAGATACACTCATGTTGAATGAAGGTTTTTCCTATCAAATAGCATCAATTCATGGAATAACAATAATTTATCATTGTTATCATGTTGATTTAGCAAGAAACTAAATTATAATATGTTAGATATACAATTTCACACATTTAAAATTAGTGTTAGGTGTGTAGAGATACAATGGGTGTTGTAGGATTGGACCAATCACTAAGCTCGCTTGTGGGCCCCTGTGGAAAGAAAACAACAAGTGGGAGAATGTTGGGTGTGTGTTATATTCTTTCCACAACTAGCCCCAGTAGTGAAGTCGGGGGGTTAGGAGGGGGGGCAACCAACCACCCACCACCCCCCTGCCTCCCCACCCCCTCGTTACATTGGCCGCAATGGGGAGGTGGCAGTCCCCCTATCGAGGGGTTTGAGGGGAGCGGTAGCCCCCCTCTATGGGGTTTGGGGCAGTGCCCCAGGGAAACTTTTTTTAGACCCTATATTAGGTGGATGGACCTACCTATGGTTTTGTGCAAGGGTTTTGCACATGGTTTTAGGAGTGATGGTTTTCTACACATGGTATCTTGTAGATCCATTCAAGGGAACTACAGTTATGTTCTAATCCAGGGTTAATGGATTGGGGTTTATGGATGCTTCGACATGTATATATGTGGATTGTAATATTGAAAGGAATATAATGAAAAATCAATCTGGTAGTCCTGGTTTTGGGATCCAGGGGAAAATCTCTGTGTATATATGTTTTATTCTCTTGCCATTGTTTATTTTATGTTTTTAGAATTCGTATGCAGCTAATTTTTGTATGGGGTTAAAACCTACATTTGATAAGTTGTTTCGGCTTCAAGGGGACGCCTTTGTTGTGGAGGGGTGTTTCTTGGGCCCATGGTAGACCTTATTCAGTGGGAGATCTGCAGGATCGATTCTTGTTGTGAAAGAAGATGGCGAACAGTGGAGAGATAAAGATCGAGAAATTTAATGGTCAGAGTTTTGAGTTGTGGAAATTCAAGATGGAGGATCTAATGGTGGATAAAGATCAGTAGATCGCAGTAGATCCAGGTACTAAACCAATGGCAATGTCAGCTGAAGACTGGGCGAAGTTGGATCGGAAGGCAAAGAGCACAATACACTTATGTATCTCAGATTCAGTATTGTTGAATGTATCAAGGTAAGCTTCAGTGAAGACTTTGTGGGGAAAGTTAGGACTTTGTACCAATCTAAGTCTCTGGTGAATAAATTGTTCCTATGAAAAAATTTGCATAACCTGAGGATGAAGGATGGAGACGCGGTGACAGTGCATTTGAATGCCTTCAATACTGTGGTAAGTATATATCTCGTTGAGTTGAGTTGTTGAGCTTTTGGGCTTAATGCTTAAAATTACTTAGCCATGATCACTCACAATTTGTTATATTAATAGAAAGAATATTAAATACTACACTCAAATTGTCCTCTATAATATTAAACTGGTCTTAATGTTGGAATGTTTATCTTGAACTTTTGTATAGAGAACTATACCTTGAGCCTGAAAAATAAAATATGTGCTTGCATATTCATATGCTAAGGCCTTGCCCTGCTATTAAAAACCATTTTAGTTATGGGAATGAAGCATAACTAGAGTTTCCCTTGAAATTACTGTCTAGGCAATGTTATACCCACAATGTTTAATTTACATGATTTTATGTGTAATGCAGCTTCATGGTGGAGCGAAATAATTCATTAATTGCGGTGAGGCATTCCCTGTTTAGGTAGTTAGATTAGAGGCCCTCTCAGAGTGATGACAATCATATCACGATCCTGTGCATGGGACTGGAACCCATAATGTAATTATTGGGCAACCCGTAGGTTTGTGTAGGGCAATTTAAGTCCACGCCTTGTGTATTAATATATATGTGTGTGTACATAATATATACATATATTCACCAAAGGCACATGGAGCACATAAGATTTGGAGTTGGGCATGGTCCAATAGTGGTCAGAGTCTCAGCCAAAGGTCGAGCTCAACCCTATACATGTGCAAAATTAGAGGCCTTAAACCTGAGGGCTAGGTCATTGATCTATGTAATCACATAATACAATTCAAGGCGAAAGCTCGGGCCCGTAATGGATGGCGGAGGTTCATCAGTGAAATCGATAGTCAACAAAAAGAGTGAGACCCCCCCTCTTCCCCGCCCACCCATGACGTCAACAAGGGAGGGGGGGGCTAGCACTATTGAATGGCAACCGTCGAGTTGGAGGATCGTCAAATCTACACCCAGAACCTCTTTAAGGGTTGGATTGACAACCATGTTGGTTGTCTAAAGTAAGGATAATTGTAGTCTATAATTAAGTTGTAAGACATTGCCTACTCTCTTTTTTTATCATGTAAACCTTCTTCATTCTATAAATTGTTGAGACACTTTCCTTCAGTGTCACCCATACTTGTGTAATGTGGATGTTTTATGTCTATTAGATATTTGTTCCTAGCATCAATGTGTTTTGGCTAAGTGTTGAGATTGAATAAGTATTAAGTAATGTTGGGATGTTTTAAGATTGTAGTCAGACACGCTTATTGTGGGACTTACAAGGGTGTTTTGGACTTGGATGTGCATCTAGCTTGTTATAGTTTAACATGAAATCATGGACATAACTTAAGGGAATAAGGATAGATTAATCATAATAGATGCTAGCTAGCCATGCCCCTGTGATTAAGGCAAGGTGATGCCAGAGGACCTCAACTGCCAAAACAACCAAGGAACTCTAGTCACAAAAAAAATCAAGTAGATTGGAGGCCTATGACACCTCCCCAGGTTCTAAGTAACACAAGTATTATGTAATCATGGTTCACTAAATACAATAATTTTATTGTTTTGTTTTTGAATAAAATATATCAAGTAAAATATGATATAATTTATAATTTTTTTTGGCACAAGGCTGTGATTGGGGTAGCAGTTGGATTTTGTTTTTGAATAAAATATATTAAGTCAAATGTGATATTAATTATAATTTTTTAAAATATGATATAATTTATAATTTTTTTGGCACAAGGTTGTGATTGGGGTAGCAGTTGGATTTTGTTTTTGAATAAAATATATTAAGTCAAATATGATATTAATTTATAATTTTTTTGGCACAAGGCTGCATTGTGATTGGGGTAGTAGTTGGTTTTACATATTGGGGTAGTAGTTGGCTTTACATATGGGACTAAAAGACAAAATATTGTTAAAAATAATGTGACCTCATTGGAGGCAGCTTCAAGCTTCAACAATTAAAAAAAAAGATATAACAAAAAGGGATAGTGGGATTTTCACATGTGATATCTATCATGAAATTGTCCTTCTGGTTTTGGAGTAAAATCTAAAATTACTTGTATTCCTTCCGAGTAAGGAAATAAATTGACAAACCAAAAAACCCAAATTATGATCAATTTTGGCGAGCTTTGAAAGGTTAATTTCTCGGGTTAATTATTACACGATGATGTTACCTCTTGGTTAGTTTATAATTATCAAATTTAAATTATAACTGTTTGGTTGTAGTTATATTTATAAAGGCATGATAGGTTTTACAAAATATTTGCATAGTCAAACCATTGATTGGATGTAATACTAGTAAGAAAGTATCATCATTGGCTGTAATACTAGTAAGAAAGTGTTATCATGGCTATGATTTACATAGATATCATACTCTGCTTTCTAAATGTCTGGCCTTATTTAGCTCATTGTGACACTCTCTTTTGCTGAGATCTGAGGTGCAATACTAGACAAACAAATGGATATTTATCAAATATTATGTAAGAAGCAATGCCGTATATACAAACAGGTTATTAATACTATACGGATATTTTGTTCGCTTTACGATGTGCAACAATCTGCACAGCTTTACAATGTGCAACAATCTGCACACATTTGGCAAAATCGACTCTGCAATTACATTAATTGGTGGCTGAAATATTATCTAAACATCTGCTATTATGCCATGCAAGATATACAGTAGGCAATTGATCTAGGTCTGTGGTTGAGAACAGAAATTGTTGTGCTCACTTAGAGTTTAAATCCTAATTGCAATATGTTCACTCCTGAACAAATTGTTAATGAGGCTGATGACTCGAGGATGACAAAAAAAACAAATTCCTTACTTATTTCCATCTAATATTACTTATTTCCATCTAATATCACATATATTTTATGATCTATAAATTGCATTTTTCATGGACATTATCAAACATTTATAGGTCTCTTTTGTCCCCTAAATGGAATAAACTCTTTGCAAAGAACTGTTGAGAGTTACTATAAATTGCATTTTTCATGGACATTATAAAACATTTATAGATCTCTTTTGTCCACTAAATGGAATAAACTCTTTGCAAAGAACTGTTGAGAGTTAATATTTTATCTACTAGCATCACATGAAAACCCAATCTTCCGTGTAGTAGGCAATGTCAACAAACTTAAAATATTCAAAATCTTAAAATAAATCTTGATCACCCGTTCAGAACCCTCAAAAGCAACTGAGAATACAAACGGTCAGCATGAAAAAACTTAAAAGACGCAAAATAAAAATACATGGTACAAACTAGAATGGAAGATAAAATCCTGATAGACATATTGGTAAGCAGTTGTAACTGCTCCATTGCCCCCCTCAAAAACTTGCAATTGTCGTTTGTAAATTTGACAATATCGAAAATCTCTTGGATTCTCATTTTTCCAAAGGGAAACCTTGATTTTTTTTTTTCAGAAGAAAAAATCTATGATGATATATATTAAGCGAATATAAGTTCGGCTTCTGAGAAGCGATGAAACAAAAATACATGCCAGGTGAAAAAAGACACCGGCCATTGAGAGGGCTTGCAAGCCCGAGCCCGTAAACATGCCCCAATAAACAGTATATAAATCCATATACAAGCATATTTCCGTGTGTTCATCAGAAGAAAGAAAGCGCCGATACCGCAGGGTTCAGATACTCTGTCATGGAAAAGATTACAGAAAAACAAGACCAGGGACAGAAACCCAACGACTAACTCCATACCCGAAAGATGATACTGAAGATGGCAGAAAGATTTTTTAAATGCCAATAGCACCTGCCGAAAAAAAAAACAGGGTTCCAGGAACACAGGTATAACAAAGAAACAGTTACAAATACCAGATACAGAGACCCAAAAACTAAAGCCGGTCCTGACAGATGCAACTGAAAGTGACAGCAAGATTTCAAAAAAACCGATCGCTCAGGAACCATGAGAAGCTTTAATGATGCTCAAAAGAGCAGACACCGGCCTCTGGTATCCCGAAAAATGGAAGCATTTCTCCATATCCAAATTAGCCAGCAAGAGTGAACAAAAAGGGACCGCCACAACACAGATTGGCAGCTCCACCATCTGATTCCTTCCTGGTTGGTTGCATGATCGTTTTGCCTTGAATAATAATTCTGTTGTTCCGACATAATATATTCAGGGCAGGATGAACAGTCTACCACATTGTACGTGTACATTCAAATTATGTAGAACATTTACAAACATAATTCAGTTAGAATTGAAATTTATATGCCTATGTAACACCCTTAAGACATGAATGCCCAAAAATAATATGATTACCCCATCTAACAAGCACAAATTCTAAGAGTTAATCTGGTAAAAGGACAGCTGAATGGCCGTTTTAACATCTTTTATCTTATGGCATCATTTTTTTTGTCCACCTAATAATGACTCTTCCTCGGGATGGTTTGCAATTTGGAATCTTACAAGCCTTGAAAAACATATGGTCCTTACTTGAAACATAGAAAAAGGCCCAGATGGCTTATAAAACGTTGGCATTGAACAGACCAGAGGAATGCCTTTACATTTCATTATCAGGATCTGCTCTTGTAAAGATCTTGTAATCTAATTTAGCTCTCTACAATTGTCTGCTGAGACTAACCCTCGTCCAGTACATGACGGTGGTTATTTGCTAGTGTTTGGATAGGTACATATAATCCTTGATGCCCGTGCTTTGGCAAAGGACATGGTGTCCTTTGGTACACCAGTCTCCTGCCAGCTACTGTGATCAGATTTGTTCCTAACTGTGATGAAATTCTGCTTGTTATTTTTCATATTAGTGTGTTGGCATCCATCAATATGATACAGCTTAACCATGTCTATTCTTCCAATCTTGAATAGATGAACCTGCAAAATTTTATTAATATTATAATGTCCTAATTTTTTCCAACTAAAGAGTTTGCTGGATAAAAGCAATTTCCAATTTATCTCTACAGCTGCTCTGACTATTTTATAAATTTCCAATAAAATACATGTATCTATTTAAAACTGAAATCGACAAAAGAGGACCTAGGCTGACTGTAACCCACAGATTCCAGATGCAAGCTTTAAGATACATCCAGTGACAAGTCAGAACACTGGTAATACTTCACAAAGCTATCCGAGAAACTAACAGTAATTTTTTTAAACAACGCACTTACATACGCCATACAGAGAAAATATTGGCTTATAGATTGTTACACAACTATATTCAATGAGGTTATACCTAGACGCGAAAATGCATAACTAAAAGCTTGGCCCTTTCGAAATTCACTATAGCAGAGCAAGGTAGTTTAGTATGGCTTCTCATGGATCCATGAGATTACTTTTAATTACATTGCTAATTTGCCCCAAAAATAAACCTAGTGTCCACAATGACCTAATCCAGTCTAGCAACTAGTATCAGTTGCAACGCCCGTCTCACATGAACCCTCCAACAAAGCTCCAACACCTGTTCAACCTAGGTCACCGGGTGAACAACAAAAAATGTTGCTTCATGTATAACTACACTCTCTATGCCAATGAGGTTTCACAGAATGTTCATTCGTCTACCAGGGCCCCGTTCTCAATATGGTCTGCCCGACCTGGAAGTCGTGTTATGGAAAAACCAGAGCAGGATGAATATAGCATAATAAATATTCTCAAAACCTGGCATCTGAGAAGAAGCAAGTCATTATTATGCCATGCATGATATACAGTAGGCAATTGATCTAGGTCTGTGGTTTAGAACAGAAAATGTTGTGCTCACTTGAGTTAAAATCCTGATTGTGACATGTTCAGTCCTGAACAAATTGTTAATTGAGGCTGATGGGACTCAAGTATGACCAAAAAGAAAATCCCCTAGTTATTTCCATCTGATATCACATATATTTTATGATCTATAAATAGCATTTTTCATGGACATTATCAAACATTTATAGGTCTCTTTTGTCCACTAAATGGAATAAACTCTTTGCAAAGAACTGTTAAGAGTTCAAGATTTTATCTACTAGCATCACGTGAAAACCCAATCTTCGGTGTTATAGGCAAACAATGTCAACAAACTCCCTGAAAATATTCAAAATCTTCAAAATAAACCTTGATCAGCCATTCAGAACCCTCAAAAGCAACTTAATGAATACAAACGGTCAGCATGAAAAATGGCACAAATGAAATATATGGTACAAAATAGAATGGAAGATAAAATCCTGATAAACATACAGGTTAGCAGCTGTAACTGCTACGTTGCCCGCCTCAGAAACTTGCAATTGTCATTTGTAAATTTGACAGTATCGAAAATCTCTTGGATTCTCATTTTTCCAAAGGGAAACCTTGAGTGCATATCGTTTTGCCTTAAATGAAATTCTGTTGTTCCGATGTAATTTATACAGGACAGGATGAACAGTCAACCACATTGTACTGTACAGTCAAATTATGCAGAGCGTATTACAAATGTGATTCAGTTAGAACTAAAAATAATCTGCCTATGTAACACTCTTAAGACAGATGAATGCCCAAAAATAATATGATTACCCCATCTAACAAGCACAATTACTAAGAGTTAATCTGGTAAAAGGACAGCTGAATGGCCGTTTTAACAACTTTTAATTAATATAAAAGCTTATCCCTTACGGAATGATTTTTTTGTCAACCTGGCATCTGAGCAGAAGTCACTATTATGCCATCCATGATATACAGTAGGCAATTGATCTAGGTCTGTGGTTGAGAATAGAAACTGTTGTGCTCACTTGAGTTTAAATCCTGATTGTGACATGTTCAGTCCTGAACAAATTGTTAATAGAGGCTGATGAGTCAAGGATGACTAAAAAAAAACCAATTCCCTACTTATTTCCATCTGGTATCACATATATTTTATGATCTATAAATAGCATTTTTCATGGACATTATCAAACATTTATAGGTCTCTTTTGTCCACTAAATGGAATAAACTCTTTGCAAAGAACTGTTAAGAGTTCAAGATTTTATCTACTAGCATCACATGAAAACGCAATCTTCGGTGTTATAGGCAAACAATGTCAACAAACTCCCTGAAAATATTCAAAATCTTCAAATAAATCTTGATCAGCCATTCAGAACCCTCAAAAGCAACTGAATACAAACGGTCAGTATGAAAAAAGGCACAAACAAAATATACGGCTCAAAATAGAATGAAAGATAAAATCCTGAAAGACATACTGGTAAGCAGTTGTAACTGCTACATTGCCCGCCTCAGAAACTTGCAATTGTCATTTGTAAATTTTACAGTAATGAAAATATTCAAAATCCCTGAAAATAGGCAAGCAATGTCAACAAACTCCCTGAAAATATTCAAAATCTTCAAATAAATCTTGATCAGCCATTCAGAACCCTCAAAAGCAACTGAATACAAACGGTCAGCATGAAAAAAGGCACAAACAAAATATACGGCTCAAAATAGAAGACAAGCCACTCATACCATTATTATCCAATTTTCAGAAGGAAATATATTGTCTAGGCTTGGCTGCCCCCATAAAATTATAATTGACAATGATACTTCTTTCAAGTCCAGGAAAATGATAGATTTTTGTAACAAGTATCAGATTAAGTTTGGGCACTCTACTTCTTTTCTTATTACCCCCAAGGCAATGGGTTAGCTGAGTCCTCAAACAAGATTTTGGTTAACATTATCAAGAAGTTATTGTAGGAGAACAAGAAGTCATGGCACAAAAAATTAATCAATGCACTATGGGTTGGTCGAGTTACTACGAAGAAGTCCATTGGAGTGCCACCTTTCTAGATAGTGTATGGGACAAATGCAGTTTTCCCAACTTCTTTGGGAATTCCAATGCTCAAAATTCTACATGAAACACAAGTGGATACCAATGATGTGTAAAGAAGGATAAACCAGAATATTCAGTTACAATAGTCAAGGGAAGAAGTCTATCGTAAAACTCAAGTCATCCAAGAAAATATTAAAAGAATTTATGATAGAAGGACTAAATCTGATGATTTTCAACTCAATGCTGATTTGGGGTAGCATCAGATGTGCTCTAGCCACGAAATTTGGTGGAGAGGTTGGGGCACATGAGATCTCCAATACCTAGAAAGGGTTTGGGCAGATTCTAAACAGATCAGGAGATATTAAAATAATTAATATTTTTAATGAAGTCCCTAAGTCTAAACTTAGGGAAAATAAAATATTAATGTGTATTAATATGAATATGTGTTAGAGTGGTCCAAAAGACATGGATCAAGCTAGATCTAATCTTAGCCATTGATTAGGGACTTAATCTCGATCATTGAGATGTTAACAGGAAAAATATAAGAGGAAGCTTAAGGGTCACTTGGAGAATACACCAGAATAATCAGTGATTCTATTCTCTAGAGCGGGGTTTGCTAAGAGAGATAGAATCAGTGATCAAGAGAGTAGCTGAGGGGCATTGAGTACAGAGAAACAAAGAAGGCAGATATTGTGTAAGGTGAGCAGTGCAGCAGCCAAGGAGAGTGACGTAGAGCCAGCAAAGGCTCACGCAGGGCCACGCAGAGGCAGCCAAGTGTTGCACAGAGCATCAGAGAAGCCAATGTGTCTGACGCAGAGGCCCAGAAAGCTAACACAGGGCCTCCTGGGACTGATGCAGGCCAAGAAAGGCTGACGCAGGACCAGTGTGAGATAGAGAGGGGTTGACGCAGTCCTGATTGGGCAAACGTTGGGGTTGCAGAGTAATTTTGTTCTGAGGAGCTACTGGAAGGATTTTCCGAGGTTTCAGCCAGGAGATTTCTCTCAAACTGTGAGGTATAGCTACTAAGGAAATTCTCTGTTGAGTAGGCCAGTTTTGACACTCAGATTGTACTATGATATTGCTTAATAAGAAAACCCTCAAATAGCTGCACCAGTTTTCCTGCATTAGGTTTTTCCAAGGACATTGGTTCAAAAATAATGGTATCATGTGGTGTGTTTGTTCTTGTTTCTTTTATTTGTTGATCTGTAATATGTTGAGCATGCACTGGTGTTTATTTTCAGTATTTACTTTGTAAATAACTTGTTAAAGAAAAATAACAAGAAGGTAGGAATAAATTAGAAAAAGTGCATGAAGGGTTTCTAAACTAAGTAAACTTACAAACTTCAACATGGTATTAGAGTGTGATTGCAGATCACAGGAGAACTAAGAGACATCAGGTGAGCAGAGTAATAGCAGCAGAAAATAGTTGTCCCGAAGTGACAGAAGTTGTTTCTAGCAGCGTAGAAGCCAAGAAGTGTGACGCAGAGACACGTAGAAGAAGTCGAGAGTTACACAGAGCCTCAGAGAGGCCAGCGTTGCTGACGCAAAGGGCCAGAGGGCTGACGTAGGGCATCCTAGGGCTGACGCAGACCCATCTGGGGTGACGCAGAGCCAACATGAGGCAGAGAGGGGCTGACGCAATTCACAGAGAGGCAGTTGTTGGAGTCTACAAGGCTGTAGAAATATTACAGAGTGGAGCTAGTGAGGTACTGTAGTCAGAGCAGGGCCAGAGGATTTGTTACCGAGGGTTTCTAGCCGAGGAACCTGGATCAGCAATGCAGTTGCACAAGACTATCAGAGTAGGGGGCATCTCGACAAGCAGCAGAAGGATTTCCAAGAGGGAAATCAAGACTCAGAGGGAGTCCAGAAGTGAACTTCCAAAAGGGAAGTAGAGACTCAGAGGAGTTGAACAGAGAACTTCCAGGAGGGAAGTCGAGGAGCGTCATGGCACTACACAGGGTAAGAGACCATGATAGACAGGACGGAGCATCGAACTTTGTAGTCTGGAAGGCCAGAATCTTATCAGTGCTTGACAGGAATCATGTCAAGAACTTCGCCTTGAAGGTTATAGCTATCCCAGTCGACCCCAATGATAACGACAAGTACAAAGAGGTGATGGCGAGGGCCAAGTGCATTATCCTTGACGGGGTCAACGATCATGTGGTACCACATATAGCCGAGAAGGAAACAGCAGTTGAGATGTGGGAGGCCACCCTAGCTTGTGTAGAGCGGGCTATTCTTATACATAATTTTGTTGCCTTAATTTAATTAAGGCATCGAGGGACAACCATGAGAATCCTTAGATTCTCAATTTGTTCCTTTTTTTTTTACAACATTTTCACCAAAAAGTGGAAAAATTAGGCAAATGTTGACTCATTTAGATGTTGTGATAGGTGGTAGCCAAGGCCAATCTTTTTCTGTAGTCAACCTTTCCTTTCTTGGTATTCAACTACCTTTTGTCACTTCCTACATTAGGTGACCAAATGGTCAACTTGTTAATGAGCAATTTGTTAATGAAAACTATATGGATGGAGGTTTACTAGTGCTATGTTGTACCAATTGTCCCCGAGTTGCAACATTATCCTCAATGGTCAACTACTAGGATGTTGCAGGGTTTGACTGGGGTGTGTTGCAACATCAATTTTGTAGCACTGACTCTATCATGTTATAGTGGTGGAGTTGCAACACTGCACCATCATATTGCAACAACAAGTTGCAACACTAAACTTTGTTGTGTTGCAATGACGCGTTGTAGCATTGAACTCTGTCACATTGCAACATCGTGAGTTGCAACACCTACACCCTGCATGTGTTACAGTAAATGGGTATCAAAGGCGTTGCAATGATATAGGGGTGTTGCAGCAACATAAAAGGGTATCACAACAATTTTCCTTTAGTGATGCTTGTATGAATTTTCCTGAAGTGATTTTCATGAATTCTCAGTGGTTAGCATAGAAATGAAAACTCTTTCCTAAATACATAAGAATGAACATTAAAGTGACATAATCTAACGAAACATGTACCTTGATAAAAAATGCATCGTTATGGGAAAAGTGGGTGATGAGGTGGTATGAAAATGGAAAAAGGTACTTAGAAAGGTGTTGGTCAGTGCTAAAAAGATGCCAATTTGGGTGCTCATCATCTCCTCCCCAGCTAAAACTATCCCTTTGCAACCAGATAATCAGTCTGAATCTGAGAGGGTGTGAATCCCATGGAGATTGTTGATGTTATAGTCAATATCCCCTACTTCATGGGCATGAAAATAATATTTTCTCTTCTCAATCTCCCTCCAACAAGCAATCCCTTTCTTCTTGGTCATGCTATAGTCTTTTGGATATCTTGGGCAAGGAAACTAGATCACGGGATAGTGTAAATTGAGGCTTATCCATTGATTCCCATTGCATTTGATGTACTATGCACACTCACTAGTGCCATAACAAGATTATTGGGATTGAAGGGGTCCCTTTGGTGCATGTTCCCTGTGGTCTACTTCTACCACTGATTGTAACCTTCTACAACTATTTTTTCTAATATATATATTTGTGTCCCATGAAATACTTCAACATGGTTGCATGAAGTTAGAAATTATAAATTTGCAAATCTAAATTTAAGTATAAGTAAATATGGGTAAATGGGGGTTTATCATACTTGAAATAAAATTTGAAATGAATGATCCAATTTTTCAAATTGTAAAACAAAAACTAAAAGATGATTTTTTATGTGTGTTATCAGTGTTCGAAAGAGAAAGACACATGCCTATTTTCTAGATTGGGAAAATGGTGTCAAATGGTCTTCCAAGAGGGTTATTTTAACAAAGTTTAGGTTCTATGACAACAATAAGTAGCATTTTATAACAACCCAAAATGTTGGGTTGATAATTCATTTTTATTGAATCTAATTAAGAATAATTATTGTTAGTGTGATCATATTCATCATTAAATATTTATGGGAGCCCTAGTTGAGTTTCAGGCCATGTACATTCAATTAGAATTGGGAAAGTCTTACAAAAGTAGAACAATTATTGATCCAACAAAGTTAGATGCCCTTTTCATTGAATTCTATTTATCAAGAGTAAATCCAAAATGCTTCGAACACAATACAAGTCCTAAATTGGCAACAAAAAATGGACAATGTTTTCTTTGATCTAAGGTCCAATGTTGATTGAGTCATCTCTAAATTGAGTGGACTAGTTTTAGA